>VYZP01056603.1:0-18535 GCA_013400635.1 Hypocryptadius cinnamomeus
GGAAATATGCAATATAAAGATTTTTGTCTTTTTTATGCAAAATGAGATTTTTGTCCTATAATCATAGCAAAAGTAATAGAATTTGGGCTCCAAACAGAAAATCTTTCATATCGTTATCAGTTAACTAATAATTATCTATTTGATGTATATTATAATCTTGTAGTTAATTGTTTCTTCCTGTTTCAAAGCCTATAGCACTTTTTTCCCTACAACATATCTAGTTTACTTTATGGTAATGAAATATTTTGTTTACAAGCATTTTGAATAACCAGTCTATTGTGGCAGAACTGAAATGTAGTAGAAAGAAAATGGCACAGGAATGAGGAAGTGATCACAATCAATACATGAGCCCCATTAGCACTGGGCAAGCTGCTGCAGTTTCCTCTGAGACCCTGTGAGTTGTCAGTCCCTGAGGCACCTCTTATCTGCATGAGCCCTAACGCATATTGGCAGGCCCTACATATTAAATACACCCAGCTTCTTGATTTTATTCAGATCAGCACTCTTCAAAGCAGCACGCCTCTCAGCTGAAGGAAATCCCTGCTCTATTAATGGCGTGTCTGGTGCCACTTTCACTCTTATCACCATGAAATCAGGACTTGCACGGTTGCTGCGGGAAACTTGAAGCATGTCTCACAACACATGACATGAACTGCATCAGATCCAAGATTGGGAAGGAAAAAGACAGGACCTTGCAAGCCCTGCTTACTTCCTTCTTACGATTTCATCCGCTTAATATGCAGAGCATTTACCTCTACAAGTTCTCTGTTTTGTGCCACTGTCTCCTGCTCTCCTTTACTATTGCCATGAGGAGCCACTTTGGCACGTGTGTAACTATCAGCCTTAATGGAAGCATTAGTGTCACTATTGCTTGGGGTAGGAATGACCACAGCACTCCTGGGAAATAAGAAATCGAGCCAGGATGCAAACTCAACTGACTTTGAGATGGAGATGACTCTGTGGCATGCAGGGATTAGACACACTGCCTGCTCCAGTTGTGCTGGGTCTGGCTTTGCTGATAAGCAATTGTTGATGTTGAACAGACAGGCCACAAAAGGCCTACATAAGCTCATTGACAAGAGGATATTACCACTGAGACAACAACACAGCCATTAGGTGCCAACAGGATTTCCAAACTGAGACTAAAATTATGAAATAATATATTGTTTCCAAGAAGTAGCACGTTGTAATTTGTTCTTGGGGGATATTAAAGTCAGAGAGTATTATCATAATATTCAGATTTATTTTTGCTAGAAAATTTTTCACTATTTTTCATGGCTTTAGTCATCTTCCTTTGCAATCTACTTGAAAGTCTGGTGATCTTACAGAGGCATTTTTTCATTTCAGATTGTTTTTTCCCATCTTCTTTTCCTCGCTTGCCATTATGAAATAATAGGTGAAAAAGAAAGCAGACTTACTCATTAGCTGTGCAAATGAGGGTGTAGCTCTTGGGAAGTGGTCCCACTTGCACTTGGTTTGATATGCACATCCCCACTAATTTCAGGAGATAAGGCAGCCACCCTACCATGAAACTGCTATGTAGAAAGTTCTGGCAGCTTTGCAAAATGAAAATACAGATAAGATTTATGAAATCCAGACTTCCAGTTAAATAGCCACCCAAGCAGGCAGGATTTTTTTAAGATCTACAGGAATACAGCAATAATACAATGGAATTGTTGCACCTTTATATGTTTCTGTGGCTTAGTGAAGCATGTTGAACATTGTGAAGTGATTTGCTTCTGACAGACATTCAACCATCTCTGACAATCTCTCTGTTTGAGCAGAGAAATGGAATGCACAAGAGACTGGCTTCTTGTGAAAATCCACAGAAGAATGGGTGGAACTAGATGATTCTTAGGACCCCTTCCAGCCCAGGCCATTTGCTGACTCTGGTGAGCTGCTGTCTAACACACAGCAGCAGCCTACTCGGGCTCTGGGTAGGATTATTGTCCTGATTGTCCTGTCTTTCTGCTCCCCTGCCCTTGCATCCCCTCCAGCTGCAGCCTTCTGACTTCTTGCAACTGCCTCAAAAGACACCATATGGCTCTGCTGGTGTCAGTGGAATTTGTGCTGTAGTTTTACATCTCTGGAAAATTTAAATCAGTGTCTGCGTTAGAGCTGTATTCTGTAGCTGGTGTTTGGGAAAGCTCTCTGCAAACTGAAAACCAGCATGGAAACTCTGCTTCCCTCTGTTCTTTGTGCTGGCATACAGTCTTTCCAACTCTTACGTTTTTTGTATGTGCTTCATATTCACAAAACGTGGAGTATTTGGTGGGGTATCCTTTTTCTTTCCTTTTTCTTTCCTTTTTCTTACCCGTATTGTTGTAATTTCCTGATTTACGGAATTTCAGCTGTTGCTGAAAAATACCAAGAAATGTTTAAACATGTGAACTTCTTGAACCCAGGACTGTGGCAAATGAAATAAAAAAATCCAATAAAAATTCTAATTAATTTTAGAACAATTTGTTTTATTGTGCTTTCAGTTCTTCCCAAGAAATGCCAAGTTATGCCAAGCTTGGGATGCTGAAACCATTCAGGGAGAAACACTGAAAGCTTGGCAATAATAAATAACTTCTTGCTTTCCGCTTTTTGAAACATATTAGAAATGTGGAAAATACAATTTTAAAAAATATACTGTATGTGGAAAGGCATCCAGCTGGATTTTCAGTTTCCTAACAACGCTGTCCCTCCACAGAGGTTGACTCCCACGTTATGTCAGTATGCCTGAAGGCAGAAAGGGATCCGTGGGAATGTATTAAGACTTGAATGTATGCTGAAGATGATCTGCAAAATGGGTGTGGGGTGTGTAAGTCAATGGTTGTTGCCAGGTGAGGAGCATTCCCTCACCTTCCCACCCACCATGGGGCAGAAGGAAGAGTGCAGTCCCTAAGGGTGAGGTGGGGGGATAATCCCTCCACAGTGTTTTTCCATCCTGCTGCCCCCAGCATTGCTCTGTCGAGTGCAGTAATCAGATGCAGGTTGGTGTGGTTGTGTCAGTTCATTACTTGACAGCATGAGATAACAAGCTCAGGGGAAATCTAAGCATGGGTAGCAGCTATCAGCCAGCTGAGCTGGGTTCCCTCTGGACACTGCTGCACATCAGAAAATAACCCAACAAGAGGTTTAAGTGAACATTCTGTTCTTGTTGTCTAACATATGTCAACAGGTTTTCTGAGATAACTTGTGTCTCCATGGAGTATATCCTTGAGAGAAAGCAGGTAGGTGCTTGGCTGTTGTCAGTGTGCTGAGTGAGTAGATTGCATACCCTCCCTTGCTCTTCCAAAAATATCAGCCAGGAAGTTAATCTGTGTGTTAGTAAGGGGCTGACAGTGCCAATCTCTTGGCTATTGTTTTCAAGGTCAGCTCTAATTGACCTTCTTCTTGCCTCTTTTGGTTGCTCACATTGTTCCCTTTTGACTCTCTGATGATGCTCACATTGTTGGGATTTCTGTGTGTTCCTGCGTTGTCAGCTGGTTAAGCCTATTCCTGCTTGCTTTCTTCCTTTCTGCTTGTGCCTTCTCATCCTCTTCCTCCTGCTCCTCTCCTTGTCTCCCTTGCCTGCTCTCTTCCCTCAGGATTCACTCATTCTCCTGTGCCTTGGTTAATATTTCCCACCCTGAAGCATAGACCAGATCCCCAGCCTGCAGCTCCATGGCCCAGATGCTGTTTTCCCAGCTAGATTTCAGGAGCAGCTGTTTCACTCAGCAGCACATGACTCCTGCTTGGTGAGAAGCAGCTGCTTGTCTTGCAACGTGAGGAACTCCACAGGAGCTGTTGCTTGGTCTGGAAGCAGCCCATGGGCTGTATTTGCAGCTGTGCAGGGAGCTCCCTTCCTGCAGGCAAGTTTGTGCCTGGCACAGCATTAAGTAGGTGATGTGTCTCCGTGTGAACCATAGGAAGACTGGTTACACAGGGAACCTACGACTTGATGGTGTAGAGCCAGCAGCTCTCCTGCCTGTGGCTCTGGAGTGACAAAAAACCACTCAGCAGATCTGTCTTGCTTCTGATGGAGGGGTAGGTTCCTGCATTTGTTAAAATTGCAGCCCTGCTCACTTGCCAGGGTAAGATCTGTGCATGCACGGGGTGGATGTTGTGCTGCATAAAAGCTACAGAGCCAGGTTTGGCCTGACAGGCTGAGCCCTCAGGAAGTCCACAGAGAGTTTCCAGCAGCAGGAAAATGAGGTCCTAACCTACTCAGTCTGTGCCTGTATGAAAACACCTACTTCTGAAAGTTAAATAACAGTAAGTGTGAGTGATGCAAAAGCAGACTATGAGGTTTTCCAGCAATCAAAGCAGTGTAAACTGCTGGCAGAAAACCCCCTGGCAGTTTGCACTGCTCCCATTACAGAGAAGATCCCTGTGGTGGCGCTTATGGCAATTGACAAATCGATACACTGAAACCTAGAAAAAAAAAGGATAAAATCTTTTCTAATTACATTAGCCAGATCATTAAAAAATGTATGTAATGACAGGAAGACCATCACTCTGAGATGCTCAAAGCTGAGGCTCCTGACAGGAACCCCAGAGTGGAGCCAGGCATTGCTCTCTGCTGCAGCAGTGTCATCCATTGATTTTAACCTCCGTGTGCTTTGCCAGAGGGAGATTTCCCTGTGACATCAGAGCCTAGGTTTCCTCTTCTCCCTCCCCAAGTCAACAGCATGCAGCCCAGTCTTAGCAGATAGTGGAGGCTGTGCCAACCAGCAGAGGGAAAGGCCAGACTAAGTGCAATGTCCCAAAGTCTAGACAAGAGAATTTTGCCAGCTCCCAGCATCTCCTGGGCAACATCTCCTACCACAAAACCCCTGGTGGAAAAAAAATGACAGGTCACTGCAAATATTCCTGTTTAAAAGGGTCCAGGAGGAGACTGGTCATGGCCTTGCACTAAGTATGATAAATCGGTTAGTGCAAGCACTGGGCACAATTTGGGAAGTCCCCTTGCAGAGGAAAACTGTGTGCCTTCCATACATGTCATGGAATACTCTGGCCCTATGCAGCCTTGGGGCACCCTGGGCCACGAGCCTCCATGCTGTTCTTCCCTCACTGCAGGGCCCAGCAGAGACATTTGCCCATTTATTTACTTGTTGATGCTTTGCAAGTTACCCATGTTCATTTGGAGAGTGCAAATCTCTAAGGGGAGGAAGCAGCTATGCAAATACCTGGCTGAGGGGAAGAAGCACCTTCCCAAAAATGCAAGTCCTTATGGACCCTGTCCCAAGGATACTGGCTTGTGACAAGAGCCTTGTCCAGCCTGCATGGCTGGGGGCAGTTTCCCTCCCGTGGCTGAGAGCTGCCACAGCAGGAACCAGCTGCTCTGTGATGTTGTGCAAGTCGTGCAAAGAGCAGGAATCTTGTGCTGCAGGTGCTTCTCCCAAGACCAGTATCAAATGTGTGCCCCATGTCGTGCCAGGTAACAGCAAGGCCCTAGGAAAGAGCATGCCTAATAGCTGTGCACAGTAATGGGGTACTCATTTGGAGCCCTTCTGACAGTAGGCAGATCTCTGGGATGCTCCTCTTTAACCTACACCTGCACCTACTCCTGAATGGAGTAAGGACTGCACCTACCCCTGAATGGATTGTCACTCAAGGGAAGGGATTTTTCTTGCTTGTGTTATGCAAGGAGAAAACACAGGTTCCTGAGCAGAGGACAGCACAGCACGTTTTTACTCAGTCTGTGGTATATAAATCCCCCAAAGCCTTTGTAGGCTGTTCCACCCAGATCATCCTGGACAGGTGACAGTGGATGGCTCAGTGCTGGCACTCACCATTCCTGCAGCAGGACAAGTATTGTGTGGGTGCATATGTGGGGTGAGTAGCTAGCTCACAACTTGTGGGTACTCTCCACTACCTGCCTTTTGGAACAATTGCTGCAGGCAGTGCTACTGAAGTGCTCCCTGGTGTGTGTCTGCTAATGTTGTGCAGTCACCAGGTGCACTGGGACCAGGCGGGAAGTCAGCACAATACCCCGAGATACATTATCGACCATGAATGTGGCAGGAAGTCATTAAAGATTTCCTGAGCCATGCCCTGGGAAAATACTACCTCCAGGCTCCAGCAAAGTCAGAGGACTTACACTCCCAGGGCTTAGAAATCAAAAGAAAAATTATTCTAATCAGCCAGTGTCAGCAGGTCCAGTAGGGAGCCTCTGCTCCGGATGGATCCTGTGCCCACAGAGTCAGGGTGGTGATGGACAACAAGATTTGGGGATGTGCCAAGGGGCTTTTTGTAGCTTGCTCACTTCCAGGTAGGCTTATCTGAGCCTCTCTAAGGGTTTGGGGGCTATGACCCATATGGACAAGGACAGGTCTGACTCTTCTGTCTGCAAAGCTTTGTAAATCCCTGTAGGTAAAAATAAATGAGAGCTTATTTTAAGAAAGCTGTTTGGTTGCTCCATGAGCTCTCACCAACAGCTCCAGGAGAGAATGAATTCACAATTCATTCTCTTGGACAGGTGGGGAAAGACAATTTTCTGCCATCAGGAGGCAATCAGAATTTGGGACAAGAGGGTAAGCAGCAAGGGAGACCAAACCAGGTGAAGGCAAGCAGCTCCAGGATTTGCAGGGGGTCATTCAAAGAGACTTGAAGGGAGTTAGGCATAATTTAAATAATGATACCATGGACGCATGAGACTCATCTCACTTGATGTATGGGATAAACTCTCTTTTGTTACTGCAAATATGTATGTTTTGAAAAAGGTATGTGTTTTACCAGTAATAATTTTCTTTTGTTTTTCCCCTAAATCTTACCAACCAAGACTCAAAGGCTGTCTTAGCAGATAAAAATTTCTCAGTCTGTCTTCTGGGGTGCGCCTAGAGGTGAATTTTTTTTTAAAATGTGAGATTATTTAATTGCTGAAATACTTAGTATTCTGAGTAAAAACAAAGTCATCATACCATGGTCAAGGGAGAAGAGTCAAATACTTATATTTCACCATGTTCGTTTTCTCATTTGAAGAGATGAGCAGAATAAATTTTCATTAAAACAAAACAAACAAACCAAAAACACCAATGAGAGAGGGAAAAACTGTGTGAAGATTAGACAGCCAAGTTTCTAGTTTTGAGTACCTGCGAAATTCCTACAAGTGAATTTCCAAAATCAGATAGCTTGCTACTATCTACCAAGCAACCACCAGCAAGGACCTGGCTCAGAGTCTGAGTGAAGAGAGGAGGAGGGGCAGAAAAGTGTAATTTCTGTCACTGAACTTGATCAAAATATGTATGGGAATTATTCTGCTATTTGTTGTTTACATCCTATTTGAATTTTGGACATTTGTTCCTTACATTCAGAACCTTGCTCACAAGCCTACCAAAGATAATACAACTTTATATCCATTTGGATTATTCGCTAGCTATTCTGTAATTTTCAACACACAAGATATCAGAAATAAGGTGCCTTTCATTTTAAAATTAACATTTATCAGAGTAATTTTTTCTTTGTCCACAGTAATAGAATTGTTAGCCCCTAAGCTAGTGCAGGCTGGTCTCTACTGACCAGAAAACGTTTGGGGATGAGAATGGTGACACATATTTTGTCCTAATTGTTTGACTGTAGCAGTGTGGAATACTGCATAGGAACAAGCAATCCTTTCTTTTGTTGGTTAAGGTACCTGTCTAAGAGACCAAAAGGGGGTTACTTAACTCAGTCTCACAGTATATATCTCACATATAAGTCTTTGATTCTCTTCCCACAGGAGAGAAGCAAAATACAGCTGACAAAATTAGGCATATATCTCCAGCACAATTTCAAGGGGTAAAGCCTGCCTGCCTGGACTTTAAAGAAGCACCCACACAGACACAGAGGCCTCCTCCAGGACTGGTGACAGTGCTGTTCAGCCTTGCTCTTGCTGAGGAAGTTTCCCCACAACACCGCAGCGATGAATTTCCTCCGGCGGCGTCTCTCAGACAGCAGCTTCGTGGCAAATCTGCCCAATGGCTACATGATGGACCTGCAGCGCCCCGACAGCTCCACCAGCTCCCCGGTTTCTCCTGCCACGGAGAGGAAGCACCTGCAGCCACCCCAACCCTCGCACTCCTCCTCTACCGGCAGCAGCATCTTCAGCTCCATCTCCAGCGCCATGAAGCAAACCACGCAGGCGGCTGCGGGGCTGATGGACCACTCGGCCGGCCCCGCGCCCCCCGTGGCACAGAAACCCAAGGTCCTCCTGGTGATCGATGACGCGCACACGGACTGGTAAGTCACCCGTGATCCACCACTAATTCAGCTCCAATTCTCAGGGAATCATGGATAATCTGCAGGGGGTGCACAGATGCCTTCACATCTGGGTAACCAGATCTGGCCCCCGGTTGGTGTCTGTCAGACAACTTGTGTGAATGGCAGAGTGGGATTTTTCATAATTTGCTCGGTAAAAAATTTTCATTTGATCATTGATCAACTTCTTCATAGCCTTAATATATG
The DNA here is from genome assembly GCA_013400635.1 of Hypocryptadius cinnamomeus. Classification (NCBI taxonomy): domain Eukaryota; kingdom Metazoa; phylum Chordata; class Aves; order Passeriformes; family Zosteropidae; genus Hypocryptadius; species Hypocryptadius cinnamomeus. Next base: position 8,413 of record VYZP01056603.1, read on the forward strand.
AACCCACAAAGGGTGTTCTTGGCTCAGCAGGCTTAGCTAAGATGTCATAGCTAGCAATGACCCTACAAGGTCACAGCTTAAGGTGTGTTAATGATGTCATTCAGGACCTTAATCCACTGTGCTGACTCTAAAAATTAAAAGTGACTCAATCTCTCCAGCTCTCCATCTCTCTTGAGCTTTTCTCTGTATGCAAATTTATACATGAATTATGAAAAGATAGCCAAACTTCATACTACCTGTCAAGGGCCCTTCACCTGCTAAACACAGCAACAACTATTGGCAAAAGGATCTCAGGCTCAGCTAAGCCTCAAATTTGTCTTGTTCATGCAGATCTCTTTACAAACAAAAGTTTGGAAGTTTGTTTCCTGTGATATTGGGTAGCACAGTAAACTTTCCAAAGTGTTCCCATTTGAAGTCTTCTGAAATGTTACAGAAATTACTTACTGCATTTTGTATACTGCTTTTCAAATTCAGCTGGTTTAGAAAGCTTTAGGCAACCTGTCTGAGAGTCTTATCTAGGGGAAATATCCTGAGAATATGTTGAGAAAATGCTCTTGTTTCATCTGCCAGGTCATCACAAGACAAAAGAAGAAAAGAGTAGCCCAGGTAAGGGGGCAGTATTGAAGACTTCAAAATGAAGGAAGTGGGATTATTGGGTCTTGGTCAAGAGAGATTACTTTATTTTTCTGTTCATCCCACACCACTCTTCAGTACAGTTGTCACCTTTTTCTTCTGTTTAACTAGAAGAGTAGGGACAAGGTGAGACCTACCTTTTCAGGTGTATCTTCACAAATCAGAAGCTTAGCCCTAACATAAAAAGAGATCATGACTGGATACAACTCATCGTGAAGGTATCTTCAGCCAGCTTGAATAAGAGAGGGAAAATAGTGGGATTTTTCTCAAAAGAAGAACAACTTCTTCAGTGAGCGGGAAAGTCCCTGATAAGGTTGTCACCATGAATTGTCTCCCTGGCCTAGTGTCTTTCACCACAGCAGCAGCCCCTCAACGCCAGCTCCATCAGTCAGCAACATCAGTCTGGCTCAACCAGACCTGATCTCTCTTTCCTGGGTGTACCACGAGTCTCCTGGAGGCTGATGCTCACTATCGTCTGTCTCTGCGAAGTGCTTTTGCAGTTCCTTGGAGATGCTGCCAGGTGGCAGTCCCTTAACACAGCATCCTCCGTCTGGGAATGGGCGTGCCTTTGATGCTCCAGCATCTGGGGCTTAGCCGGCACTGTGTAGTCCAAACACTGTAATCAGAGAGGAAAGCCCTAGCTCAAAGGCCAATCTAGTTTTTCCTTGAGATTAATGGTGCTGGGGCAGTCAGGGCAGGACAAAAGACAAGGAGGGGTTGGACCCTGCTGCAGTGTTTCCATGTTTCAAAATACACACACTTCATTTGAATCCCTGCCTTTATATCTCCCAGCTGCTGTTCTGTCATGCAGACTTTACAGTCTGTGAGCTGAGCTTGCTGAGGGAGCAGCAGCTGGGATGTATAAAAAGGAAGTATACCTTCCTTTAAGCAAGGCTACCCATGCTGTCCTCACTCCTCCACTCCTCTAAGCACTCCTCGCATCCTGCTGTCTTGGCTATCCCTCTGCTGTCTATAATTTAGACATTTCTAGGAATGATGGGATATCCCTTTCACTTATCCCAGCTCTCTGACTCAACCCACAAGTTTGCAGGTATCAAATGCTGCTTACAAAGGCTCCCTGCCTTTACTTTCTCTAAGGCTGTGAGGACACTGAACAAAATTAGTGTATGAATTAATGATCATACCCTGATGTATGTATGACATGAAAACAAGGAAAGAACATTACTAACCCTTGCCTGCCACGGCCCTTTGTAGCACGGACAGAAATACATGCCTAGAAGCTTTCCCAGCTTAAAGGCTGGTCCTTTCTGAGAGAGCATAGCAATGCAACCATTCCAGTGGGCCACGAGTGCTTCCTCCTGGTTGATTTTTGTGTCTTCAGGAAACTCAGTGAGCCCCTGAGAGCAGCACCGAAAAGCAATGGTTCCATGGCTTCGTGGATGTTTATTTTTGGTAAGGTACTTCTGAGCAATGCCAGTCACCTTCTTGGTCTCAGCCAGGGTGTTATGTGAGTTCAGGCTGAGCAGCCTCAGGAAGTTGTGTTTGCCATGTGAGAGCCCAGCTGACGAAGCTGATTATCCAGGGATTCTGACTATCCCCTCTGCATCACGTACAGAAACAGTCCCAGACTTTGGAAGGTGAACAACAGAACATTGTTACTTCTGTGCTGGTGATTCTGGGTTTGGAAAGAGCATCATGTTTGTAATGCATTTCACCTCTGCCTGCTCTGGTCTTTCTACTTGTGAAACCTTTGTACTTGGTTTTCAAGAAACTCTTTCCTTCTTCTTTTGAAATAGCTAACTAAAAAAATCCCCAAGAAATAACTACTGTTGTGCTGCCCTTATTTCAAGGGTGAGGGGCTTCCACAGTGCCTCCTCCCCCAGAGCAAGCTACACAGCATTTACAAACAAGGACCAGCTTGTTCACGGACAGGAAGGGTGAGAGACAGTGGAATCTGCCATTTGATTTCTCTTCTCTAAGTGAAAACACTTTCTCAGAATTGGAGACTGTAGCAATATTGCCAAGCCAGACATTAATTTATCATCACTGTTTGTATTACAGCAAAGGGCTGCAGTTGTGGGTTAGGATGAGGTGTTGCACAAGCGACTGACGAAATGCTTTAACAACCCAAATAGGCAAGTGCACATTGAATGCACTTTAAAGGGACAAATGACAATCTTTTCTATTTTTGAGGAGCTACTATGTCTCTGATGGCACAGTATAGCACTCAATTTCTCTCAGAGGTCTGAAGGAAAGAAAGAGCTTCTGTGGGAATCCATGGCCTGTCTTCCACCATAAAATGCTTGCCGTTCTTGACATGCAATACGCTCTGGTTTATTCCAGAGGCAAAGTACTATAAAAACAATGTGAGTCCCACAAAATATGATCAGCTGCTTTCTGCATTAGCAGCAGTAAAAGAAAGGTACATTCTATTAAGAACAAGGGAACTCACCCAGCTTTCTGTTAAAGTGACAACATTTTGAACAAATTTTCCATTCTCCTCAAAGGCGCAGCTCTAGACATTGCAAGGAAGCACGCAGTGAATTGCCATGCGAGGGATGTGCACGAGAGGCAAATCCTACCTCTACAGCTGCCTTGTGCTCTTGGCTTTGACAGGCAGCCCTCAGAGGCACACACAGCAGTGAGTGTACCTGTGCATCAACACACCAGGGAAAAGCTTGGCTTCTCTGCTCTCATTATTGGCACATCTCTCAGCTGGGGAGCCTCCACCTGGAGAATGAGGCTCCTTCTGGTGCGCTGGGAGTATGTGTGCCTTGGGAGACTTCCAAAAACGCATCCACAACTCACCTACAGCAGCTGCCAGGGAAAATGGAGCTCAGACATGAATACACATGCGTGTGTTAAACACACAGCAAAAGGGAGCAGGACCATGAGGGAGGGAGACATCAGAACTCCAGGTGCTGGCACATTGTCCAGCTCCAGCAGCCTGACCTCAGCCAGGAGGGAAGCATCCCACCTCTGGCAACCTCCTCGCCCACCATGCTATTAAGCAAAATTATGCTCTAGCTGGATTGAATTTCTCAGCAGATCAAACAGGATTTTGCACTGTGAATTATTAACCCCCATCCTCTGTGAAAGTGCTCAGCTTCCCAGCCTAATGCCTCATGTTTAAACAGATTATGGGGGAAGTGATCAAGCACAGCTAAGGCTCCTATTAGCCACACATGCTAAAAGCATTTCTTTCTGGACCAGACAGCATAATAAAGTTGTTCTTCTTACATTTGCTGGATATCTAAGTTACATTTGTGAAACAGCTCATGTGGCTTTTCAAAGTCATTGGTGTGTTTTGTCCACATTTCAAGCTGTTTCCAGAGCTCACAGTGCTGTGTTTGCTGCCTTGGCCAAAATACAAGTGCCCTGTGTGCAGCAGTTGAGTATTGTGAGTAGTATATACATGAGTATTGTGAAATGCTTCACTAAAAAATAAGTCACAGAGGATATAAAAACTGCATTGTTTTATCCCCTCTTTAATTTGCAGCCAAATCTGCCTGAACATACGGTCTCCAAAAATTTTAAGATCAAGGAAGAGAGAAACTGTGATTAGCACTGAATTAAATCCTCTTAAAACATTTAAAATGGTTCTTTGTATAACAATAACATCATGATTCAGGTCTAATTATGAATTGATTTTACAGGATTACTGTTTCATACTGGTCAAAGGAAATAATCAACTTCTTTTAAAAAGAAAATTATTTTTACTTCTGAAGCATAAAAATATTGAGCCCTAAATATGTCATTTGCCTAAAAATTTGATTGTGAATAATAACAGTCTAATACCAAATTTTGGTAATATGGGAGTTCCTAAATACTGGAACTTTTTTCAAGGAATTCCTTTAAAAAATATTCAATGAGTGTCATGAGTCATTTCATACTTTCAGTAGGCTGAAGGTGATATACTAAGGCTCCTATTAAGAGGAATATTCCTGCACCTAACTCATTTAACCATAATGCGAAGTTTTGGAGTTTAAATTTGAACTTAGGATTTTGCTGGTTAAATTGCAAACTTTCATCTCTATTTCCTGATAAGAAAGTCCCAAATCATCTAACATGGTGGTCACCGACAATAGATTGTTATGAATAACTTTTTTTTTTACACAGTGGCGAGCTTTTAATGTTTCACAAGTTCTGTGCAACAATGTAGCAATAATTTGAAAAAACTTACACATAAAATTCACATTTTCATAAATCTGGTTAAAAAGCCCTTATACTTTCATCATTTAGCTTTGTCTACCCAGAATCAAATATTTTTGTTCCTATACTTCCTGCCAAATTCCACTTTTTGAGAAGTGGAAAGCAGAAAGTGGAGGCAAGTTTGTGTTAAATGAGTGTGTGTGTTTGTGCACATATGCACGCCTGGGAGCAGCGTGGAAAGTTTCTGTATTCCCTAGCATACAGACATAGGGGTGAAAAGGAGACAAGGCTGTCAAAAGTTATCAAGAAATTGCATTTATCACATCACTTTTCAATCTGTTTTAGGTATAGCACCGTCATGTCTGTCTGTATTTTTGTCCTGCATATGTAAAGTATCTTGGGATCGAGTGCCCCTAAATGAAAGGTGATACAGAAATGTAAAGGATTAGTATCGTTACAAAAATAGACACAAGGAATATGGAAAACATTCCCCACCAGGCTATAACTGTGCTAATGCAAGTCAAATCTGGGTCCTTAATTACTTTACCAGAGTTCCTATAAATGCATAGAATTTAACCTCAGAATGTCCTGCCTAGTCCTGTACATATAAAAAAAAAAATCCAACAAACCCAACCCTCAGATACATTTCTCAAGGTTTGTGAGTCAGTTTTCTGCCTGAAATCTACAGCCCTGTCCCAGGGTTGGTCCAAGTTAGGCCAGCTCTACTGCTCCTCAAATTCAAGGAGAACTGGAGTAGGCTGGAAAAAAAAATTACAAAATCCTCAACAAAAAAATGATACCTCTTGCAAACAGCTCGAGGCCATATAATCTAGATTTAGCAATGTGGAAGTGTTCCAGCAATGCACTATTTTGATAATACACAAAATCAAATTGCTGCCTCATGTTGTACTTAATGCAGTACCCCACCTCCACCCCCTACCCTCCTACCCCCAGCTCTTTGTGGGCAAGAGGAATGTGACCACAGCACAGCCTGGGTGGGAGACCAGACCTACAGCAAAGTGTCCTTCCTATTCTGACAGCTCGGAGAAGCACAAAAAGCTGTGCCCAAGAGCAATAGTGCTGCACTAAATAGTGCTGCTTCTCTTGGTGGGGGGATGGCTTTGATTACCCCTGCTTGATGAGCAGGAGGTGGCACAGGAAGATGCTGGGAGGCAACTATTGTGTGGGACTCCACAATTCCTGGAATAGAACGATTGGCCTGAATGGTTGTGTCTGCAATGGTTAAAGTGCTGGTGGCTTGCCAAGCCAGGTCTCCCCGGAAAACAGGCCTTCAGAAAGGGAGGACTCACAAAGGAAGATTTAAAAACCTTCTCCCTTGCTGCCCCAACGTTTCCCTTGCTATCTGCATTCAAGCCAAGAAAATCCTCCCAGTCATCTAGGGTGGGACCTCAGATCTCATCAAGGACCTCACCAGGAGGACTTCCTTTATACAAAAAAACCCTAGCCTGTCCTGCCATCAGAGCCCAGCACAACCCCCTTCGGGTGAGGCGTTCCTTCCCTTGATGAGATCCCATAACTAATAATGTTTCGGGGGTGGTTTTACAGTAACCAGAGTGGGCTGGGTTTTGTGATTCTTCCCAGAAGACAACAAAAGAAGTCTGTTCCCACAGCCCATCCGAGGACACTGAGGACACACCTGCAGCACTGCAGAGCTGGCTCTCTCTTTGGTGGCCGCGGCAAGTCAGGTGGTGACAGCACCATGAGCAAGGTGATCTTGCCTCGGGGAGGAGCAGGGCTGGTTGCAGCACTGCTGTGCCCCAGGGATGGAGCTGAAACTTCTATGGAGCTCCTGGCAAAGTATCAGTGTATTTAGGGTTACCTTTTGACCCACTGCAAACCTGAGATTTACTCACTGGTCCTTCCCTGTCAGTATGTACAATGTGAATACCTTTTCTTTCTTTCTGCACTTGACTCTGGTCCATCTAACTTTTAATTCAAACTTTGTTTTCTGAGATGTCAAAACCACATCCATCACTCTTATTCACCATTCTGACACCCTCACCCCTTGCCCCAAGGTACTCTTGCAGAATAAGTATTAATTACCAACCAGTCCATCTCACAGCTGGACACTGTATAAAGGTCTCTAGGCCAAAGTAGATGTGGACAAAAGCTCCAGCAATTTGCAGACCTCAGGATTTATGGAGTGATTTTTCCCATCCCTATGCCCTGGGCAGTCAGGAGTTGACCATCTCAAAATTCCTTACTATGTACGGCTGAGAATTTCTGAAATGTGGAAAAGTGGTGGAGTGAGTGAGAACTGGCTCCTGAAAGGAAAACCTTCCTTATTTTCACCCTTGGAAAAAAAAAAGGGCAAAAATGCATCTCTCCTCCCCCTTCCCCTCCCTGCTGCCCTTATAGCGTGTAGGGGCTGGGGGAGTCAGGGCATTCCAGCAGCTGCTGGCCAGTATCCTGGAAACTGCCTCCTTTTTCCCAGTCCCAGCCCCTTTTATGAAGGAGACAATGCAGACATACAGTGAGTGCCTTGTGCATCACTTGGGCCCCCAGGCCCTTTGACATGGGGATTTTATACAGTGGCTTACCACCTCCCTACCCTCCCTGAGGTGCCCCCACACCCAAACCAGGGGCTTCAGCCTCGCCTTTTCCTAGATTATTCAGAGAGAAATTACATGCCTTATTTTCCCAAGAGCTCAAGAGAAATATGTGTAATGTGATACCAGGGAAATAATTCAGATAATTCCAGAATTTACCCATGGATGCCTTTGGTTTGTTTACCCGAGTCTCTTCTTACCATTTCTCTCCTTCTTTCTTCCACCCACTCCCTTGCCCACCTCTCCCCAAGAGTCCCATGCATTTCTCTCTTCATTGTGTTTTGCTCTGGCCCCTCCACAGCATAGGAAAGGCTGCTTCCTGCTCTAGATAAGAAGTGGTTTCCATGCAAAGTTTGGCTTGGCTTTCTCTGCTTGTTGTGTCTTGATCCAGAGGCACAAGCTCAGTCAGAGGATTCGGAGGAATTTGCCATTACAATAGCCTAGTGTCCTTTTGCATGCTCTCAGTGAGCAGAGCCCATTTCTGGATTGAAGGTACAAGCCAGCTCTTGAGTTTGTAGCTCAAGGACTCTGTTGAACAGTGATAGAGGTGTGAGTCAGGGTTCACTTACATCACAGGGGATTTGGGCTCAGGCTTATTAGTTCATCTGAAGACTGGCTTCCCAGCTTCCAAGACAGCATTCCAATATTTGCTGTATCAGTTCCACTGAGGTCTCTCCTAGGAAGATCTGAAAATCTGTGAATTAGCCTGAGGTAGGTGATGGGAGGTGAAATGATCATTTATTATTCCCTACTGCTGGTAAAGGTACACTTCATATCTGGCAGAAAATTGTTGTATATGCTTTCTCCAACCATGGCAATTGAGGCAGACTGGGGCTGGTTTACAGAATATCTCTACAAAATAAACTTACATCCTTTCCAGATCACTTCATAAGAAGAGGCATTGGGTTTCTCATGTCCCTGTAATCATGTCAGAGCTGAGGCAGAAAGCAAAACTTAGGTTTGTTTGATGCCTTTGCAGCCAGAAAATATCTCCTTTTCCAGAGCATGCAGCTTCTCAAAGAAGGGAAGCTTCTTTCCTGCAAGCCAGGGCAGTCATTTGTCTGTTTATCACGGTGCTTCCCCCCTCCCAGTCCATGGGGCCACATTTAAGTGGATTGCCTGGCTCTATAAATCCCACCCAGGAACTGCTCTTGAGCATGGCCCTGCAGTTTTCTTCAGTCAAAACATGTTTACATGCTAATTCACTGAGATCACAGCAACCGCACCAGCCCATCTGCACCCTGCCTAACCAAATTACAGCTCTGTGTTCTGCTGAGCTGAACATCTGACATGCTTTAAATGAAGGGCTGGCCAGCCAAGCAGTGGTCAGTGCTGCAGACTGCCTGGGAGAGGCGGTGGGTCTGTGTAGCCAGTGGCTTGCCCAGCGTCCCAAGCTGGGGATGTTGAGCCCTCCTGGGGCCATGAGCTGCTCCTCTCATCACTGGGAGCTGGAAGTGAGCGGGGACACATCTGAGGTTCCCAGAAAGTTTTTGAACTGGCCTTCTGGGCACAGTTCCTCTGCTGCACTGCAAGCTGCCTAGGTAACTCTGCAGCAGTCAGGTCCTAGGCAGAGGCCTGGAAGAGACTTGCTCAGGTAGTTTTGGGGCAGAGAGCAACCACAAATATCTTGTACAGCCAGAAGACTGCCAGAGACATCCATCTCTCTTTCTTATGCATCCTCACCACAGCAGCATGGTCTTCCTTTCTTCTGTCTCATGCCCACTGTAAGGACCACAAGCCATTTCAGACATTGTGCAGAACTGACCAAAAGAGTCTCTTGCAAGAGGTATGATACTTTCACAGCACCAGCAATGATTCCAGCTGGCTTCAAATTTGAGGGGCTCCGGGAGGATGTTAAGGCCATTTTTCATTTCATTGTGATAGCCTCTACTGCCCAGGGGCTCCAAAACCCCAGGTGAGAATTGAAAACCTCACTCCATCCATTTCAAAGATGTTTCAGTAAGAAATGTTTTATTCTTACCCTGGGCTGTGTCAAAATGATGGGCAGACCAAAATATTTGGCTGCAAATTGCTTAGCACCTGTAGTCTTCAGAGACACTCAGAGCAGGTTAAGATTCCTGGGGGACTGTTTTGGGAAGAAAGTGATATATTTCACTGTTAAAGGAAAGTCCTAGGGACATTGGATGAGACAACCTGTGTGGAAAGAAGGATAGGACAGAGAGGCCACACAGCATCTTAGCTGAGGTCCCTTGCACTATTCCTAACAATTCCTAATGCTGGATGCACACTCTGTGTGACCATGAGCCCAGCCAGTACTGCAGAGAGGAGAAGGATGGTTTTGTAAGCGTGTGGAGACTCCAGGCAGTGGAAGCCTCTTTGATGCCTCTGAACCAGGCTGAGGACTGTGGTCAATAATCACACTTCATTACAAGCTGAAGCAAAGCATCACCAAGGAGTTTGCAACCAGCTGGTCAACAAAGAGGAGAGGCCAAAGAGGGAGGAAGTGTGTTCCATAAATGTGGGTAAGGAATATATATTATGAGCATGTTGGGAATAAGAACAAAATTGTACCAGGGAATAGTACACCTCGAATTTCAAACCAGTTCCTGTGAGCCCTCCGAAAGCTTATTGCAGTTTTTAAGAAGTCACTGGTTCCAGCAATATCCCCAATGTTTAGGAGTGAGGAATGTTGCCAGACCCTCTTGAGCCATGCCTCCAGAAATTTAATAGAATTATTAAGTGCATTTAGAGTTCCTGTTTATTGTTAGAGGCATGATGTCTTAGCTTGTCTGCTGAGTTGTTTTTTTCATGCAATGCTCATTAATTCAAAAAAAAAAAAAAAAAAA
>VYZP01056607.1:0-14706 GCA_013400635.1 Hypocryptadius cinnamomeus
TTTCTCAAGTTTAGTCTTTCTAAAAGCTGATTTTCAAGGAGCTGATCCAATGCTCAGGGAAGCAAGTGGAAAGACTCCAACTAAGTTCAGCAGCCTGTGGTTTGGGTTCTGCAGCGGGAAGAGCTATTCTTCATTAGGTTTTTCATTACATACAACAAATGCCATAAGAAGCATGTATATCTTAGCGATCAAAATGATACCATCTAAGAAGACCTTAAGATAAAATTCGTACTCAGTTATGTCCTTCCTTTGACTTTTAAAACATTCAGAAATATAAAATATATTATTTTTTACTTTATTCCTTTCCTTTTCTTCCTTGGCAAACATCTCCTCTTACTATTACTTCTTTAAAAAAAAAACAGAACCCACCCCCCCACAAAAAAATGTTAATTTAAAAGAGAGTTATGCAGAAGTCAATACTGTACTTTCCAAAACTCATAGTAATAGAAGGCAAAGTAAGGTCTTAAAACATAGAGAGAGCAATATTTGAAACCACTGACAAAGTTAAATTTCTTCCACCTTTTCTGAAGAATTACAAACTATGCTCTTAAGCATCAAATGGTCAAAAGCAACATGTCAGAAATATATTATTACAAGACAGTAGTATAGCCAAAACCTCATTTAAGTTGCTACAGCCTACAGAAATATTCATCTTAAGGACTTTTCCACCTGCAGCTAAGAAAAATACTCTTTAAAAAAGCATGGGCTAAACTGGTCTTTGCCTCCATCCAAAGAAATCAAGAGGTGTAACACTTAGACTTAATCCCACCACACACAGCTGTAAATATGACACCATTGATCCCCTTCCTTCATGCAAAAATTTTAGACAAAAATAACCAAACACCATCAGGAACTGTAGTCCCAAGAAACATCATCTTACTAATATTTTATCAGAGAGAGTTATGAATACTTGTTCCTCTATATTCACTTTTGTTCAGTGCTAACACAAAAGCAATGAACAAGGAAGACTTATGAAATTTTGTCATTGCCTGTTGTTTTTCTGTCTCCATTTCAAAATAACCGAAGCATTAATGGGCTCATCTCTACAATATCCACAGGTAGGGTCACAAAAGAGCAATAGTCCACTTGCAAACAGAAATTGCTATAAAACCCACCATCGACAAACCATATGAACTTCAAGGAAACACTCATACTATTCTACTTTTAACCAACTTTACGTTCACGTGTTTTCAGTGATGGTGTAACTTCAGCACGGAGAAATGCAGTCTCCATGCTGATCCAAGTGCAGTATTTCTCAGGTTGCTGCCTTTTGTCCGTGGTGCAGTTAGGTGACTGCTCATGGGGCTTGGGCTTGAACAAAGCCAGCAGCACAAAGCCCCGACTGCTCTTGCTGCTTTCCCACAGCCCCCTGTGCCAGGGATGGCAAAAGCCTTTCAGGGGGTGCCCTGGGACTCCCAGCTGCCATTTGACATGCAAATGGCATCAAAGATCTTTCAATCCCACCTCAAGGAAGGAAGATAAAGGCAGCAGTTCCCAGAGGAGCTCTGCTCCCAGAGCAGTATCCCTGCATCTCTTCAGGATGCTGACACTGCTGCGCACAAAAAAATAACCCTTGAGGTTATGTGAAGGACTTAAAGAAAGCAACTGAGGGGAATTAGAGAAAGGTACTTCAGGCTACAATTCTTCTCTTCAAGCATAACAACAGAGTATCTTAAAAACTTCACTTTTATCTTCTTATATGCAAGCACACGATAATTTCATTTGATAAATCCATCATTTCCATTTTATTTAGAGATGCAACACAAATGGTAAAATTCACATCTGAATTTCAGGTTCCTATTGCTTCTTGTATCAGTCCAGCTTCATGTGCTAGTATTTTCCAATCAATTTCAATGGAAATCAAGCTCTGTAAAGCTATGCAACTTCACAGACCCCTAAGTCATCCCACAGGTAGCTTACAAGGTTTTTAGAGTTTCTACTCTTATCTTCAACTCAAATAACTATTATATCATTTTTATTATAAACACATCCAAAATCAAAATGCATTTTTCCCCTCCAGTTTAATACGACCATCTAAACCCATTTATTTCCAACTGGAGGCTGAAAATTTAACCATTACTGAAATAAAAGTTGAGTAATTTTCAGACACTCTCAAAATACAGAAATGTGTTCCCATGACTTCAACCAGAAGAGCACCAGCTGATCCTTGTTTGCAAATTAAAGCTCTTCCGATTAGGTTGCTAAATAATGATATCAATATGTTAAATGATTATTAAATGTTATAATTACTACTACCTTCAGAAATACAGCAATACATAGGAAAGAATCTACGTTAACTAAACTCTGAAAGTTGGAAAAACTTGTGGAAAATATGAGTGCAAAAGAGAAAGAATGGTAGGAGCAGAAATAGCATGCATGAACAGATCCTACCTACCATAGTATCTAACAGAAAAAGAGCTTTCTCATTTTCCACACTGAAAAGTAGATATATTACTATAAAGTATATCTACTTTTTTTTTAAATGTGCCTTATTTGTAACAAAATTCATTTGTTACTTTCATATCCTATTTATTCTTTTTCAGTCACTGAACAGAACATGACATGCTACTAAGTAACATTAATGTCAAAATCAGATGGCAAAACAAAATGTGACCAATTTCTTGGGATCAAAAACTGAACAGCTTTCAGAGAACCCATTTCTTCCTTGCTTCCTGCACATCTTGAGAGAAAAAAATACTATCTTCTTCTCAGTGGTACTGGTAAGAATAAATATATGTAGAGAGCTGAGGAGAATCTGAACACATTAGAGACATATACAGAACAAGACATAAAGTGATTGATAAAACCTTACCACGGAATTGATGCAATGGCCTCTGATCTCATAAGAAATACATTAGTCAAAGAAATAATATTTTTACCTTACAACATTAATGAAAGGGGCTAACAAGTAGCTTGCCTAGATTCTCCCTTACCAGCTAATCTTGCCTCCTTACAAACCACACTCCATGTCTGCATTTCTAAACACTTATTGCAGCATCAAAGGATCTGTACTGATTTGGTGAACAGCTTGCTATCTTCCCAAAGTAATTTTCACAATCCAGATGATAGTTATGGATAGTAACTGAAGACATTGTTGTAAGAAGAACACACAAAGGATTCCTGTCTTAAACTCAGGTGGTTTGTCTTTCCCTCACCCTGAGTTTCGGCATTGTCATGGACTATATATAAGTTTCCTCAGCCAAGACTTTGAAAAGACCGCTATATATCATTTATTCAGCTTGAATGAAGCAAATGTAGGTTGACTAAGAGTTTTCTGTTTATCTATTTTGCATCACATTTCAGTTTCCAGCTTTCTAAAAGCTTCTAGATTGCTGGACTTGGTCATCATATTAGCACTATTAAGGCAATATTTAAAAACAGTATTTTAAAGCTTCAAATAAACTTACTAAAAATTAGGAATTCAAAGACCCTGACATTCTGCCTAAGCATTACAGTTTGTGTATATTCCTGAAAGGAATACTCAATGTGAATCTGAATTCACTCTGTATTTTTAGCCACCAAGAAAGCCCAAACACAATCCAGAAAAAAATAAACGACGCCACCCACCTCATCCCAGCAAAATTAAAATTGAAGTGTGCAAGAACAAAGCAGGTCCAGAATTTAGGGGTGTAGTCCTTTTAGTTACAACATCTAATTCATTTCAATACAATTTACAGTTGCACAATTACAGACAGTGCAAACCACACAACCTAAAAATTAAGACACTGAAGAGATGCAATAGTGGTATTTTTCAGCATAAAAGACACAGTAGTTGTGAAATAGCTGGTACATGTTTTCCCCATATGACAGACTCCACCTTCACATTACACATACTCACTTGAAATTACAGGAGTGCTTAACTCAATAAAGCTCTAAACCTATTTGTATTGTTGCACGATGCGTAAAGGGAAATTCCGTGGAGTCAAGTACAAATCCTTTGTGCTCTCAAGTTTCTCAAGACAAAGAGCCACAGCATAATTAAGAGTTGAATGGGTAGTACAGTAAGCATTCTCATGCACATATTGGAAATATTTAATAAACACACACAAATTACTGCCAAAAGAAGGAAGAAAACTGAGAACTATGAATACTGCATTCTTCTGCATGAAGAAGTATGGTATACACAATTCAGGTTTAGGTATTTTTCAAACCTACAAAGCAACAATTCTCTCTTGAAAGGTGCAAAATTACTGCTGCTTGGTGGCACGTCAACTCCACTGAGACCCTCATCCAAAGAACAGCAATTGCAGCACAAGAGTGCACTGAGCACAACTGCTGAAGTCTGTTCATGCGCTTAGGGTTATTTATATGCACCAGCACCCTGGGGATTAGACTCACAACACAGACCACTTGCAATCTCTCTGGGTAATTATATAGCAAAATTATGACAACTAGTTCACTTGGAACATAGAAACTTTCGGGCATATTCACTATAATTAACCAACATCCACTTTTGTCTTCTGACGTTAAACTGAAAACAACTGTCTTGCATCTTGCTCCAATTTTTTAATGCTTTATTAATGAAGTTGATGTGAAAATAGAAGCATATAAAATAAATTGTGTGCTATTTTGAGAGTTTTCTGCTACAACTCTCATGTTAATACAGAAAAATATACATAGGGCATGATGTATATATATACACACATATATATACACTCTATTAAATATGAAAATGAAAATTTAACAAAGAAAGGGGTTGAAAATCTTCTTGTAGAGGCTTATACACACCCAGGTTGCTTTTACATAGCACATTACACATTTGGGAAACACCGCTTCTGAAATAACTCTCCAGTTCATGTACTTGCATTTCCAGTCATGCTACCTAACGAGCAAACACAAGGCACTGCCACAATCACCAGAAATAACAGCCTGACATGGAAAGACGCAGGATCCCCCCTTGGCCCAAGGCCTGACAACAGCCATAGCCAGAAATATAAATGAGCAAGACTTCTCTATTTCACTGAACAAATGGTACCACCTTGAATACAGCAAGAGAACATTTTCTGGCCAATGGTCAATCATTGTCATACCCCCAGGAGGAAAGACATCAATGGCAGGACTTTGCTGAACAGCATTTCTTTTTAATTTGCTGCATAAGCGACACTGCTAGATGTGACAGGCTAGATAGAGAACTACAGCAAAGCATTTCCAACGGTTGATTTTCTGGAACTTCTCTTGACAGCTAAATTTGCCTTTGATAGCAGCTGGAGTTGTTTTGAAAGGAAAAAAACTCCAGCTTGCTCCCACTAATCATTCATTGCTTTGGTTTACAGAGCAGTTTTGGTGTATGCTAACATATTCCTTCTTTTGGACATAAATTAAACCAGAAGTCAACACAACAAATACGTTCTAACTCCTAAGGACAAAGTGAAAGTCCAAATCAATGACTGGCCTTTTATACAGTTGTGAGTGACACATAAACTAGGGTGAGAGCATCCAAGGGCCAACTAAATGCAATTTGAAGACTCTGAGTTGTATATATAGTACAGAATTAGAGGCCTCCAACACCAATCATATCAGTGTCCACATTTGATCATACCTCAACCCACCAGGAGTGGGACCTTTCCCTGTCACTACCCCACTGTGCATCAGAAAAAAAGAATCATCCCTGCTTTCTACTTGAAAAAAAGCCTTTCAGACCTACTGACCTCACTTCACCCCCACATACAGATTTCTCCTGCATGTGGCCTGAGCCACATGACAGAGGGAGATCTAGGGATGCAGACTGTCCCCACCACTCCCAGTAGCCTATGCACAGTCTCAGTCATCACACAGTCTGTTTTCATCCATCACTAGCAACACTTGAAGGTCTCTTTGCCCCAAAGGATGACATGACATTCAAAACTGAAATTTGGGCAGAGCTCTGCTCCTGAACATGAAACACTACAGGGACACCACAGGGCTGTGCTGACTTCAGCTGAGGAAGGCAATGACAGATGTTGATGCTGGGTTTTAAATCTTGTTCTGACTTTACTCAATTCTTTTAGTTACGAGTGCTAAAGTACAAGCTCTCTTATCAGATATTCCATATCCTTCTGAGCTTTGGAGAAGTCACACCTGGCAGGTTTCGGGGACAGTTAACACCAAGGAAGAAAACAATTCTCTTTTGTATGCTGACCACCTGTACAATCTGTTAACCCTCGTGGCAGCTGTTCTATGTATAGGCTTGTGAGTGATGACAAAGAGCAAGCCTAGTAGAAAAGAAAATATAAGACAGCATCACTGCTGCATCCAACTTTAACTGTAATTGAACTTTCCTCCATCTTAACCTGGCTCTATTTACTCAGACATCCTCATTTCCTTTGACAGACACATCAGCCCACTAGTACCCATCTAACTGCTTCAGCAAGGAACAAAATCTGATTACCTACATTTGCTATCCAAACTCTAAGAAAGTAAAAGGGTTTCAAAGGAAAAAAAGTAATATTAATTTAACTATTTATTTTTGCTCACTCTAATCCAGGATGTATTTCACTAATCTGAAAAGCTAGTAAGGGACGAAGTAATTTAGCTGTAATAGGACTCTGTTGAACTTTAGTAATAGAATTAGCAGCTAATTAGGGTGCCTGATGTGTGGATCAAAAGAAGTATTTCCATAAAACATTAAAGAATTTACCTGTTGAATATTTACAGAACTGTTGCATTGCTGTGGCACACCAGTATACAGCCACTGCAAATTCAGAAACTTGTTGATTTTGAATCAGCAGCAAGCTCTTTGGTCTCTTTAAAAAAGAACAAACTATTTCCAAAAATGAAGATAAATCTTTACGTGGCATAAGGGTCTAGTGATCCATCATAGAATTTGTCAGAGTTAGGAAATTAATAAATCAACAGATTTTTTTTAAATATGATGTACAAGATAATCAGAGTTAATAAGTAGCAATGCAGATTTTATAACAAAGTTACTTATTCCTTAGTTTCAGCTATCAGATCTTCTTATAAAATGAGAGTTTTAGATTTATATGCATTAAGCTTTTCAAAATAAACAACCTAAACAAACAGAGCAGTAAAATCAAACCGTAATGTCACTGCCTTTCTCTTTCTTCTAGAAGACTCTCTCAAGGAGCTGAACTTGCTCATGTCAAGAGAAAAATCTCAAGCGTCCTTTGCTTTTAGAGAATGACAAAAAAAAGGAGGCAAGGACCATTTCTCCTTCAAATACTGAGATTTAATTGATGTCCTCACTTACTAACTTCTTTCATTGCTGTCCCCTTCTGCAAACAAGAGTACAGTACTTCTCATAACGCTGAACATGGCACATAACTGTGTAAGTACACACACCTACAGGTCTCTCTTTCTAACAGGTGATCTCTTTTTAAATATCACAGTCCTTCCTGAAGGTGGATTAACAAAAACACTACCTCAATGACTTTGTATTTTTTCTCTGATCCCCAAAACATGATCCAACACCATTGTATCCTACAGCCAAAGGAACTGAATTTATAAAACTGTAGTCAAAGGGTGTTTAGCATAGCAGCTTCACTATGCGGCTGCCGCAGAGTAATGTGAAATTGAGGAAGAAGCTTTTATAAATAGAGCGTGGGGATCCCCTGCCCTGTGGAGCTCGAATTTTTATTTGTTTTTCTTTAAGCTGTTAAGACAGAAATAGCATGGGCAGGGAAACATAGCTGCTTGGAGACAACAGCAGAAACTTGCATGCCAGCCAGATTGATTGGACTCATGCTGTCCAGGTGGTCCAAGAGGACACTGAGGAATGTGGTGTAACGAACTCTGCCTCTGGGATACCAACTCCGAGGAGGAGGAGGAGTAAGTGGCAGCTCAGCACACAGCAGGACACACACACTACCTGCCATACACAAAACCAATCTCCTACTCTCCAGGCTACCACTCTGGTCACAGCAACGTCTCAAAGCTCCAGTCCAGCGCTTTTAAAAAATGTTTACTCACCCCAGCCCCTGGAGGACAACTGCTCTTCCAGAGCACTTTCCATTCAGCCCATGGCAGAAACAAGGAGCCAGTCTAAACGAGACTGCAGAACACAGAAATGGCAGGACAGCCACAAAAAGTTGGCCTTAACAGTGAAATTCAAGCTTTGGAGGAGTAAGTGGTCCTTGTAATGCCTGTAACCATCAGTTTACAACACACTATTGTGCATTTCTCTCAGCCTCTTATTTAAGACTTCCACAGAAACCAGTTCTTTGAAAGGCTCTAAAAGGCATTTCAAATTAAAATAGAATACACAGGGCTGTGTACATCTCCTGAAAAGGGGTAATAGTGAAGAGATACAATGAGATACAATGACCCAGTGATCTGCTAATACCTGAATACATGAAGTCATCGTGTGACAAAATATATTGAAGTGATACAACTAGATAAAATTTAGATTGCAAAATCCTTAGCAATATTATCCATTTACATTTAATTCTAGGATCACATACAAAATTTCACTCATTTTTATTTTAAGTAATAATAAAGCCTCTCACCTTCCCAACATTGTAGCCATGTCTAGAAAAGCTCATAAAGAAAAACACAAATTATATTTTAAATAAACTGTATCACCACTCCTGCCTGGCTTGATATACTGGAGACAATATGTTTATTTATTTGTTTATTTTGATGAACTGCAGAGTATTTTGACTGCCAATTTTTTTGTGTATCAATACAAAGAAGAAACAGATTTCTATAGTCCTGTAAACTGTGAATCTAACAGGGGAGAAGTGACAGGGAATGGAGGAGGAAAAGAAAATAAAGGAGGTTAACCTGAATTGAACCTCTGAGATAACACATAACCAATACAATGGCCACCTAGAGCTGCAAACAGAACAAGAAAGTGCACAATCCAATGCTTGGCAACAAAGGGACTTAGTTTTGATGTGGCACTTTTCCTGCAATAAACTGCAGGCTGAAGGTACTGGCAGTCACACATGGTTTATCTCCACAAGATGTCCTTGGCAGTAACCTCCTTTTGGAAAGATATTCAAACAGTTGGATATGGTCTTGGAGGTCGACTCAGAGAAAATTCAAACGTGTATGCTCATGCTAAAGCTTTTCTTGCACAGTCTTTATACTCAGTGGGATAATTTACAGCTTTTGGTAACTACTGTCCTGAAAATAAAGGAGAAGAGGGGAAGGGTTCAACAGTGCACTGTGCCAACCATCTTCTTTTCAGTTACAGTTAAAATTACACTTGTTAAATTGTTATTTTATGAGAATTTTCTCCCTAGCCTTACATGTTGATGGAAGAAGCAGCTGTTTTATCAGTCATCCTTAGCATTCTGTGAGTGACACTTCTGTTCCAGAACATCATCAGTAGGTTAGCTACAAGTGAGTCTGGTAAGCTTTGCCACTTGTTAATATCACCTAATGGTTGTTTTTATAAGACCCTACTCTTCATTGTTAATTTTTTTTGTAGCTAAACTTTAGCCATCTGGTCTGCTGTCTGTCCCCTCTTCTCTCCTTTCTGGGAGGCGAAGAGGCAGTCAAGGAAAGATAAGAACGGGAAAAATGGTTCAATCATGGAAGAAAGAAACTTTACTCTGTTCCTTTTCTCCTCTACCAGTAGCTAGAAAATCTAGCTATAGAAACAGAAAAACTTGGTGGTTTCTAACACATACTCCCTCCAGCAACTGAAGTTAAATCTGAGTTTTTCAATGTCAACATACTTTTGATGCCTGCATATAACTAAGAAAACCACTGGCAAAATACGAGTTCCCACAGACAACCTCAACCTTCCCATGCCATCCATTAAGGTGGTTCCAGCTGTGCCAAGAAGTCCACGACACAGATTCACCTAAGACTCCCCAGAAACCTTGCACTCCGCCCGGGATGCCCAAGAGCCTTTCTGCAAGCTGAACACAACTCTAAGACTTCTGTGCCATGCTTAATTAGGGAACAACTAACATCTGGGAAATGCACTGCCCACTAGTAATCACTTCTAGCCTGTAATTACATCTGTCAGTACTTCATTCTGCCCTTTAATTGCCTGCAGGATGGTGAGAAGTGTGCCACAACCTATGGTATTTGCCGCAAAGGTCCTTCTCACCCAACATCTAATGCATACAGTTGTCTGAAACAGCAGAAGCTAAACTCCATAAGCAATTATCCCCATGCAGCCTTTTCTTCTTCTACAGTATGCATGGCCAAGAAAAGATACACAAATAAAAAGTTCATAATAAAAGCTTTGAAATCTGCTGTAATTCCACAGTTCCTAACTTTTGAAAGTTTAACTCTTAACTGTTTTAAGTATTTTTCTGGATGGGAAATTAGGCATTTAAACTACATATACCTTTTTACATTTCAGTAGTTAAAAAATGAATGCTTTGAAGCTGAGATTATCCTTTTCAAGTATTTGGAAAGTACCTTGCATGTAAGCATATAAAACAAATCATAATAGAACTAATGCTTTGTTTCCACTTTTATACGCCTTTCTTTTGGTGTTACAGCCAAAGACCTCCAGGAAGGTTGCTGTTGATTCTAGCCCTAGTCATGTACCTAGTGTCATGCAATATATTTGTCTCCTGCCCTAATTACCTTACTCTGTTTCCATCTCTTTCCCAAGAAGTTCTCTCTGCCTGTTGCAGCAGTATTCTACCTCTGCTCAACTGACCTGTCCTCTAGGAGTGAGCCTGTACTGAATTAGCTTCATTTCAACCCAGGTATCTGTTCACAGCAGCACTGAAAACTTCCCCAGTAACACTATCATTTTTTTCCTAAAGCAATAAGGAAATTCAAGTGTTCCATTTGGATATGAAGGTGACCACAACCACTGTAATGTAAATATACACCACTCAGACATTCCTCATCCTCAGAACCCGGCATTCCCTCAGGAAGGGAGGGAAGGGTGAGTTGGTCAGGTTTTATCCCCTTGAGTTAGCTTAGTAGCCTCGACAGTATTTCTATATCCTCCAATTTCCTTTTTAGTGCAAAATAACCTACTGTAATCCCAGAGAAAGTTCAGTGACTTTAACTGCCTTCACAGCTTCTCCTTTGGAAATCTGCAGGGAAATCTGCTGTATGCAACACAGCAGCATCCAGCACCAATACATGTCATAATTTGCTCAAGCTATATTGCTTGAATTTAGAAATTCAAGATTCATGGACAAACTCATGGTCTCTTCCTTCCCACCACTCTAGACATTTGTCCAGTGCTTCTAAGCTGTCAATATTCAATGAACACGTGCCACATACAACACTCTGTTGATTAAAATCAATGCAATGAAAATACACTCAGCATAAAACTAATTCCACAGAATCCCTAAAGCAGAACTGCTGCTGTACAGAAATGTTCAATCTGAAATTTTAGCATGAGATCTTAATTAATCTTTGACTGCTGATCTCTACCCCAACTGTGTTTATCTTAATTTTATTCCACTCTCAGATTCCACCTTGGAAGATCCTTGCTACTTTGAACCCAAAATCTACAGAGCTACAATAAAGGTCAGCATAAGTATTTCACATCCATACATGACAGAAGTGACATACAGGCTGTACCAACTTCTCAGCTGACTTACAAAACAGTTAGTTTGCACAGGCTGAAGATCTGATTCAGCACACTCAGCTGTTCCAAAACTTTGGATGCCAAGTTAGATCAGCAGTAATTAAATCCTGGGCTGCAGGCCTAGCAGAAATTCATTTTTATCCCAGATCTACAGGGTAAACTTAGAAATCTGTAGATGCAACTGAAAGCAAAAAGAGTGGTTGTTGCAATGTCTGTGTATATTAAGTAGGAATTTTATAGAGGAGATTATGAAATGTGAGATAGCAGAGTACTGCTCTCAGAGGATGCCCTCACCAGTCTTAAATCCTTTCATAGAGACTAGCAAAAAACCCAAACTTGTCTTAAGTGATTTTTACTAGATGTGATGTAACCAACTTTAACACAGAACAGTGCAAAATAGCAGTGATTTACCAAAGCACATTCTTTATAGCACACAGTTTTGAAAGCATGCACAAATTTTCAAAATAATATCCATAAACACCCTTGTGCATAAAAACTAAGGCTGCAGAGGATTCTTTTTTTCCTTGTGGAAAGCAATGCTTTTACCTCATGAGTCGCTTTATATTTCTGATCTATTCTGATATATTTCTGATTTCCATGGTAAACTGATCTCCTCTATACACAGGGTATATCAGCTCCCTCCCTGTTCAGCAGCAACTGCCCTCAGAATCCCCATACTTTGCCACTGTGGGTCAGATTTACACATGCAAACAGACTACAAAACTTTACAATTTTCAATCCATATCAAATGGGAATTCACAATGACTGAGCAACCAAGTAATAAAACTGAAGTCATCAACACATTTCCTGCTAGTAAACAAGTACCAGTGACTGAAGTGCACAACTCTAAGACACTGCAAAGCAGAAAGGGAAGAAAAAAAAAACCAAAACAAAAGAGATCTCCAAATAATGAGTATTTGACAAATAAAGGGACTGATTTCAATCAGCCTAATGTCCCAGAGCTTCAGCAGAAATTAATGCAACTGTTTCTGGCTTGAAAGGGGAAAAATCTGTTCAGAGAGTGAAAATAACAGGAGGACAAGGAGATCAGGAGATCTAAAACACGTTAGATGATTTAAAGCAGGACAAGGAACAAGTTTCCTCAACAGAACATTTTTACTGGTTTGGATAATGCATTCCCAGTTTGCACAGGTGATGCAGATTACTTTTTCTTAATCCCCTGAAATGTAGCACCTACCTGAAAAACATTCTATTTTTTTAAACAGGATGCTCATATTTTTTGGTTAAAATTGAGACTCGTATAAAGCATCTTTTAGCACTGTGTCTGTAGTCCATCCCCCTCTTGTGCTAGGACACAGACTGTGATTATTCCCAGGAATCCCACTAAATTCTGGAGGATCCAGCAAGGAATTCAGTCTAGCAGAGGCACTTGTGGGACTGAGAGGCTGGCAAAATGTGGTGGAGGGGCAGGAGGCAGCAACGTCCCCCTTGGAAACCACAACCTGAACTTAGCTAATACTCAATATACACAGAGTCCTCCAGCTCCCCCAGATCACCAAACTGACCAGGAGGAAGAAAGCTATTACTCTATTTAATTTTGCTTCCCATGTGTGCACAAGGCATGATATTAGTGGCTGGGACACCACACTGACCCTTCTTAAACCCTAATTATTAGAAGTCATCAATAGGCTCAACGAATTGCAGGACCTTTCCAAACAGAAAACTTCCACAGCAAATGTCTGCAGAAAATTCTTGCATTCAAGCCTCATGAAAGTACCATCATGAGGGAGAAGAGAAAAACACCCCTACAAACACTGTATCTTTGGCAGTTCAAGTAGAGGGGAAACTACAGTGACAGAGGAGTGGTGTTATTTCTGATAAGGTAATGAGCTCATAAAGCAAAGGCGTGTTTTCTGTCAAATTATAGTCATTATTCTTACTAAATAACATTAATTGAAATTTACTGGTAATATTCAAGTAATTTTGTTCAAATGATCTCAAATTTCAGCCAAACACAGCAAACCTTTTTCTTGAGTCTGTTATGGACTCATGAAAAATCAGTGATGAGCAAGCAAAAAGAGGTATTAGTTACATTTTGATTAAAATGAAAAACAGATGTGTGGTGATTAATCACATTCAGGTTAAGACAAGCCCATCCTGGAACAATGAACAGAAGGGTTAGTTCTGGCTCCTTTAGTACACCTAAACATGCATCAGGGTACACCTTCATTTTCACATCAGAAGAGATGTATTAGGGCAAGCTCAGATCTTCGTTAACTACTCAGAAAGTCCAGAGCTAAAATAATATCCCATTTATACTTACAAAATTTTAATATAGGGTCTAGTGAACCTATCTGATGAACAGGCCCCATGATCATGAAAAATGTGAACAAAAAAATTACATGGAAAGGGAGAAACATGTGAGTAGAATGAACAAAGGAGATAAGAGTTTCAGCTGTGAAGAAATGACAAAGGAACACCCAGTACTTACTGGGTAATAGAACAGACAGATGAAATTCAATGCACAGCAGTGTTACATATTTGGTGTAGGTTTTTTTGATTTTGGGTTGTTTGGTTGGGGGTTTTGTGAGTATTTTAGTGAGGTTTTAAAATCTTACAAACCCTCCACATAGTGATGGCCTTGAATTGAATTTTATCACTCAGAAGCTGCTCAGATGATACTGTTCTGTAGCAACACTGCTTTTTAGCATCTCCAGAGCAAAATGATCCTTGGAATTATTTTAAAAGAAACATAAACAAAGAATCAATAAAGTACTGTTTAAAGAAATTGTGTACCCACATTTTCACTAGCAATTACAAGTGAGACCCTGAGTCTCGAACATTATACATAAAGCTCTAGCTCTTCCAGTTTTGCCATTACTCAACTTTGTCACAGCAGGCAACTGTTGAATTATTTTAAGGAAGCATAACACAGCAAAGACAGTCCAGTTTGCACTGGAGCCTATTGCACTGGACACCCAGACCATTCCTAAATACTTTACAGGCCTTTCCCATCCTTTATGGGGATTTCCACTCCTTAAAGAGATGATCTAGTAAGAGTGTGGGAGAATAACCGATAGAGATAGCTACTGAGCCTTCAGCAGAAGGCTGAAGGTGAATGGCAAACTCCTTTTCCAATACAGCTACAGGGAATAAAATTAAAGTTCCAAGTACTAAAAAAAAAACAAAAAACAACAAAAAACAACCAAAAAAACCAGAACAAAACCCAACAAAATCAACCAATCAACTAAAACCAACCAAAAAAAAAAACCCCAAAAAACCAAAAA
>VYZP01056608.1:7894-28641 GCA_013400635.1 Hypocryptadius cinnamomeus
TTTTTCTTTTTTTTTTTTTTTTTTTTTTTTTTTTGTCATGAGAGCCCAAATCCCAGGGGATTGCTGAGATGGTGAGAGCGACTGGAAAAGCAGGAACACCTTATCAGGCAACGGCTGCACAAGAAGGTTTTTTAAATTTTTCTTATCTCCATGATGTCATCTACAACACCAGATCCTCTTAGGTTTTATACCAAAAGAGGTCTCTCTCAGGAATTCATCCCCTGGTGTATTACATTGTGGATGGCTGAATTCCCCTCAAGATTTTCACTGTTATTGCCCATGAGGATGGGGTGTAGGAAAAAGCTGGAGAGACAAGGAAAAACATCCTGTTGGATGACATGGTTCTGGGCATTGCTGAGGGTCCCTGGGTGCTGATCTGGAGGAGTTTGGCTCAGTCCCTCAGTCTCATGTGTCCTCTGCAGATGATAATCTGTGCCTGCACGGCCATGTCAGCATTTCCCAAGGTCCCTTAACACTCCCTGCCACTGGAGCTGGGATCATATTCTACTCTGCATGAAAAGCTGAATAGAACTGAGCATAACTGGGAGGTTGGATCTCTGGAGAGCAATAAACCTCCAAGGTTTGCAATGGGTATAAACACACTTTAAAAAAAAAAATTATATTTGGCTATTGTGAAAAGTTGGAAGGGTTTCATATCTTTCTTTTCTTCTGCCTGTGAGAAATACATTAACTTAAACCCCAGGGTGCCTGCTGGTACTTTCTTAGACAAGAAGGGAAGGATCAGTATTAAATACAGTTTAAAATAATCCAAGAGGTAAGTGGAAGGAAGACAGGATCAAAGCAAATGACTACAAAGAAGGACTAGAGAAGAGTCCTTATGCAAAAACCAAGAGGAAACATTTGAGCTACCACCTTGGGGCCCAATTCTGCTCCTGCCTGATCATCACCAGCCAAATTGCCCAAGTGATTCTGCAACACTGCACAAGGCACCTCCTTTCTCTGTGCCCAGTGGTGCTGCAGACTCTGCTGGGAGCAGGATGGGACCACAGCTGTCAATGGGAAATGAAAAAGAGATGAGTTGCTGCAATCACAGGGCTTGAAAGTGTGCCTGATGTAAATGTCAGCGAGACATTTGGTGCACTCCTAAGGCTTTTCCATCACTGGCCAACCTCTGTGTGCTGTGAACAGGTCTAAGGCTTTGGAATGGTTTAGCCATCTCTAAAGGGCTGTAGGGGCTTTATCCACTTCAGCTCTCTAAGCCTTTAGTGCCAAATCCTTGTCCCTTGTAAGTCTCCAACAAAATCACCACTAGTTTCAATGGGTGCAGGATCGGGTCCCTGGAGCACTTTAAGTAATTTAAACCACTCTAAATCCTCGAAGCAGCTTAAGTGATAAGCTACTTGTTCCAGAGTTTTCATCTTGCAGACCTGGCTTGTAAAATACTCCAGGCAGCTCATGGTGCACTTGGCTGGGAGCACACACCGATGCATTGCTTTGGAACACAGAGATAACGTGGTGAGACCTTGCTATCAAACTCTCAAAGTGTTTTACTTTTAGAGAAAGTGGGACTTCTGTTATTTTTTAAACACAGTAAATAACTTCCAGCAGCTGACCCATGAGATGCTGTTCCCTGTGCTTAGGCAGGAGAGAGAGTGCCAAAAGCTCTGGATTCAGACCCTGCTGGTGGTTCTATTTGCTGCTGCATTCCCAACCAGTCTTTGTGATATCAGGAGCACCAGAGGCTCTTTAATGTACCCTGCTTTTGAATGATGATTGGAAAATAGGATAAACCTGGGAAACACGTCACAAAAACTCTTCTGTAAAAAGTCACTTGAGGAAGTCCTAGCAGATAATCAAGCAGCATTTGGACAGGACTGCTGTAAACAGGTAAGTATCTCTAAAGGGAAAGGGAGGTAGAGGAGCCAGACAAAATTTTCACTGCATTTGCATCCTTTCATTTGCATGACAGCACCTGGTTCACACTTGTCTTTTCATCTATTTTTTGCAGATCTGCAAATCAAGGCAATTGTGGCCAGGCCTGGTCAGGGGGATATTTTAGGGAGCTTATTAAGTCTTGCTGAAATCACAGCAGTTTGCTACTTAGGGCATAATGAAAGGGACTGAGATGTTGTCTGAGTCTTTACCCAAGCTGTCTCCCTGGAAATGGATGTTTTGCTCCTGTGCAGAAGAGTCAATGTTCCTGCAGTAATGTGGGAGGCTCTGATGGTGCCCAGCTCACATCTTAGCTCCAGGAGCAGATACAAAGGCTGCAGCTCTCCACTGGCTACTACAGCATGAAATCTTTGCTGCACAGCCCCATTCCTACACACCAGCTCAGTAGTTCTGTCTTCTAGCCCACCTCTCCTCCACTGCTGGTCCAACCTCCTTTCTTCCTCTGACTCCTACTAACTTGAAGACATTGGAAAATTACCTTCCAATCTTGCACACTCCTGTGCTGCCCCTCTTTTCCCCTTCCTCTTTCCTTCCCATCATACTCATCACACTTTGCCTTCCTGTTTACATCAGCCTGTCCCATTCAAACCCTCTTGAGTGTCTAGATAAATATCATATACTGAATTACAGCTGCAGACCAGAGCCCAAGACACCTGTGTCTGAGTCCTGCCAGTGTTCATGAGCTTTTGTGACTCAGCCCCTTTCTGATGCTCCTTCCTCATCTATGAGCTAAAGCTGGAAAAAACATCAATAGGGGCCATGTGTTCCTTGGGTTCAGGGCACAATATAAATCCAGGATATGATTGCTGTTAACCTCTTCTGTGAGAAGTTGAAATTTTGGCCAGATTTTCTGGTGGAGGCCACTGGCTGCCCTTCTTGGCTGTAACATGCCATTTTTCCTGAATTTATTCCCCTGTTTTCCCTCCCAGGGAATGTGATGTGCTTGGCACAGGAGCTGCAATCCGTGCAATATTATTATTAGGCAATAAGCAGTGTCCATGAATGATTTAAACACAGGCAGAGCTGCTGATATTTATTTATTTTAAGCTCTATAAAGAATTGCATAGAGTTTTTTTTCAATGGGAATTATTAGATCATCCATGGGGGAATCTTCAAAAGTACCCCTGTGCAACAAGGCAAATAGTGAAGCTTTTGATTTGCAGAAGCTCTTTGGGGGCTCCATGCCCTGGGCAGCCTCTGCCAGCAGCACTGGGAGGGACAAGGCACTGGCTCTGGGGGTGTAATTTCTCTAATTTCCCCCATAATGAAAACAGAACTGCTGCCTTGCTGGGAGGAGCAGAGAGGAAAGCCTGGGAGGGGATGAGGAGCAGACTGTGCAGACACTGATGGATGCTGTAATATTGGCTGCTCTTCTCCCTGGAGTTTCATGTGCTGAACAGCTTCTGGCAGAGCCCTTCCTCCTCTCCTGCCTGCTTTCCAGGCCCAGTGATCTCTCTTCTTTCTGTTCTCACTTTCTACCTGTCCTCTTAAATCTTCCCTGCTGGCCTGGTGTTTCCAGCCCTCCACTTTCTGATTCTCACATCCTATCTCCACATCTCATTTGTCCTTCAGGACAGAGAACATCCACCTGACCTTCCTGAACGAGCCAACCTACACTGGTGGACTTTGCTCTGGGTGAGGAGCACTCACAGCTCTTCAACTCATGCTTTACTCCAGGTGCCTTCTCTCCTTCAAGCTCACAACTTTTCAGGAGGTGGAAAACCTCCACCAAAAACTTGTAACAAGCAGACTGGTTGAGGGAGGGCTCTAACCACCACTGTTATCTCTATAGCACTTGTCTTAGTGCTTAGGTACCTCTTACCCTCTGGCTCTTGTCCCTAAAGTCTCATAAAATAACAAGAAATCCACTTTGCATTCAGATGTTCTCTGTTCAGATTAATTTACATGTTGGGTTTGTGGTTTTTTTCTGTGCTGAGAGATAAAGAAACATTGCAGAAAAATGCCTAAGGTATATATGGGAATTGGATCCCCAACCCTTATTAAAAGTCAGGAAAACTGGTGCCTAAGAGTGGTTCATGTCTTTGAAACTCTCTCCTTTTGATTTCAGGAGAAGGCGAAAGTGAGTGTGTCCTCCTGCACTGAAATGTCTTGGTGAAGACAGAAGGCTTTCAACCTTTGTGGCTTAGGAGCACTGAACATAGAGATTTAGAAACCAAATCCCATTTTAACAGTCATCTGCACACCTCCAGCTCCAGCTTGGAAAGCTGCTCAGAAGGTGCCTCTGCACGTGCAAGCCTCTCATCCTGCACAGCTTTTGAAATTGGGAATTTCATGCACTGGAAAGCAGAGATCCTCTGGGTGTTGGATGTAATCTCCTGGATGCTGTCCTCTGCTCCAATGAATGGCAAAAAATAAAAATAAGCTCCTCTGCAGAGCAAGATATCTGAAAAGCAGGCCTAAACCCCAGACTGTGAGCAAAGCCAGTGAGAATTTGAGTTATCCACGTGTGGAGAGAGGTATGGGAGCAGGAAACAGGAGCAGCAGAAGCCCCTGGCACGACACAAAAGAGGAGAGACCTGAGTCTCTGTGGCCAGAGACACTTTCAGTTCCCAGGGGTCACTTGAAATGAAGCCGTTTGTAATATGAAGTTAATTTAATTAATCTTGAAACAATCCAAAGAAAAATCACTGCCAGCTATGTTGCTTTTAAATAAGGATTTCAATGGGCCAAGATTTAGCATCTTTATAGACCCATCTGCCTAAAGGCCTGTATCTTATCTGATCATTTCCATGGCAACAGCTCTGGGATTAGAAAAGGATGAATGTTTAGGAATAGTTGCTGGAATTTCATGGAAGATGATGAATTGAGGATTACTTCACTACCTACGTGTTACCATGGAAATGCACATTTACAAATTGCACTGGATTTAAAACCCCACCATTATTAGTATAAATTTGTGCTGCTTTCTGAAGGAGCTCCAGGAACAGAAGGTTCCTCTCACCTCTCCAGCCCCACTGAGCACAGAAATGACCGTGGTGGCTGAGAAAGGAAAGGGAAACAAGTGGCAGGTCTTGGGCCCAATTTCTCTTATCAGACAACCTCCTAAATGAAACCCAGGTAGTCAAAAGGGTTAAAATTAAGAAAAAGTATTTCACACACAGAAAAGCCACCAATCAAAAACACCCTCCCACTTTCAACTTATATGTAATGGAATTTGATAAATGGATGAACAGATTTTTGAATTACCACAGGTGACTTCTTGACTTAGGAGACTTTCAATCTTGCAAACCTAAGGTTATTTCTAAGACTGTTTTTATTGCTTTTGTGAAATTCTTATTTTAAGTGTGTAACAAATCTACACAGTCTGTTTTGTAAACTATTCATAAAATATTCCATATTTTAGTAACCTGCTCTGCTCCACCACTGTGACTGAAGTAGGACTTGAGACTAACTCTTACTAAAGTCTTGGAAAACACAGTTTCCATCTTTGAAGCCCAGAGCAAAAACAGAGAAATATTCCCCATCCATACATAAACCATGAAAATCCAGAAGGTCAGATAAATAACTGCTGGAAATTCTTTTATCACAGACACACCTGTTTTTGTAGGGCCTGAGGAACCATCTTACCATACAACAACAAATATCAAAATAAAGAATGGCATAATAACTCCAAGAAGCCTACTGCAGCTGATCCATGAATTTAATCTAAAGGCGCCAGAGCATCTTCAAAGCAAAACTGAAAATTTGCAGCAGCTTGAGAAGGAAGTGTTATTAATTCTATTTTGTATATCAGGAAAGTGAGTCCATAAAAACTACCCTGAGGGCCAGCAGCCTGGCTGAGAATGTGGCATTACACAAAACTCACTGGTGTTTGCTGGTTATGAGGGTACATTCAGTGAGGGATGAGTGTCATAATGATGGCTGGGGTAGTGATGCTGCTTCTTGGGGAGAAGCAAAGGTGTCCTCTGAGGAGCTGTGAGGCTGAGACTGCTCCAAAGCAAATCCATCTGCTCTGACAGCCCTGCCAGCAACAAATCTATTCAGACTGACATCTCCACTGCCTAAAACTGGGCAGAAACACCCAGGGCAAGGTGTTCCCAAGTGAGGCCAACTTCTGTTCATGCAGCCACCACCTGGCACTGTGTTATTCCTTGTGGCATTTCACAGATGCTGGGCTTGCTGCAAATACACCATGGTGATCCAAAAGCTGTGCTGGCTGAATTAGTGACCTGGGAATGGGATGAAGGAAGAACACCTTCCTCACGGGTGGCAGAAGAGGCACATCAGCTCACACCCTCTGCAGATGTGCCTGTGTTGCATTTTTGGTACTGAGAGTGAGTCAAAACCCAAGAACACAGAGGCTCTGCAGTCACACTCCCCACCTGACCTTCCCATGACAGGGTGAAGCACTCAGTGGTGACCCAGGCATTGTGTTAGCTGTCATTTTTGGAAAATACCATGGTGTGGATCTCATCTGTCCTTTGCACTGAGGAGGTCACTGCTGATGCAGCACTTTTCCAGAGCTCAGAATCCTCCCAAACCCACTGGTGTGGGGAGGGCAGAACCTCATCCCTGGGTTTAGTGACAGATTTGGGTGTTGACATTGCATTACATCTAGCAACAATTTATGATGGGATTTTTTTTCATATTCTCCCTTCCCACCTCTTTCTTGGAATCTCTTTGCTTTCTTAAGCTACTGCTTTTCTCTTTCATTTGATTGTGGGGGTTTTTTTTGCTGTTTTGTTTTGTTTTGTTTTGTTTTTAATATGAGACAAATTACTTTTGGGCTGTGCCTGTTTCGGAAAAACAGGGGGCAGATCTCCCCAGCTGCCTGAAAGCCCTGCTCCCACCACTGCCACATCCAACCTCCTGCAGACTTTCTCACGAGCAATTAGGAAATTGCTGGAGCAGTCAGAGCTGCAAAGAGGCAGTGAGGATGCATGGCATCTTCCCAAGGGTGAGAAAATCAGAAGTGAATCAGCTGTTTAGAAAACCTCCACCCTTTCCTCTAAGATAAGCCTCACAGCTGGACACAGAGCCAGACACAATGAGGGAAAACAGCCTGGCTGAGGTGGGGTTTCCGCCTGCCCTCGGTCCTGACCTTTGGGAATGGCATTTCCCAAGGGAGCAAGCCCCTGGCTGCTCCACTGCCCCACTTGGACATGCTCAGACAGCCCCAGTGCCCTGGAGCCAGTGCATTATCCCAGAGTGATCCCAGAATCCAGCCACCAGCACACTGCAGCCACTCCCTGCTGCAATGCCACTGCACACAGCTCACTCTGGGGAAGCTCTATAGGATTTTAGGTGTCCAGGGGGAGAGAAATCCTTCCAGCAATGAGGTTTTGCCTGTGGAAAGGGGTGGTTGCTGGGCACCTCACACCCTGCCAGGGGGAAAGGGAGTGAGCAGCAAGACGAGTTCCCCGCAGGCTTCTCAATTGCCAGCTCTATTTTTGGCTGCTACAAGCTGGAGTGCCACAGGAAAAAAAAAAAATAAAGCTTCGTTAAAACTTTAGCAGTGAAATTCTTCTGATTTTCTTAGCAGCTTGATGACAGTTTCTAGCTGCTGAAGTTCCAATATTGCAGGGCAATAAAAAGGATATTTTGAGGGTGGGGGAACAGTCAACAGCTGGAGGAGCCTTTTCCTCCAGTCCTGCACAGATAAAACTTTGTAACTTTCCACCCACCAGGAGCCAAACTGATTTCAATTTATGGGAACATTGGCTGTAAAATCAGTAAAACCAAACCAGGGGGCAGACTGTCTTAGGGATGAGGGGGCTTCTCTGCTCATAGCAGGGCTTTGGGACCAACCTGAACCCAACCACTGTTGTAGTAGGTTCTTAGTTGGGTAATAATTAGTATTGACTGTATGATTTACAGAAGGTTGATTAATTTCTTTATTCTATTATTATTAAGAAACTCACTGCTTTTATAGATAGTTATGATACACCTGGACCTAATTGGTCCTCTAATCCAAACACCATTACTATTGGCTAATTAAGAAACCACCCTTTGGTAAACAAATCTCAATAACACATTCTGCATGTTCACAATAACAGGTGCAGTAAGTGAAAATAATAATTATTTATCATTTTTTTCTCTGATCTTCTCACAGCCTTTCCCAGAAAGGCCTGGGAAAATCATGTGTTGCTCTCTGTGGCCAGAGAGCTGCTGCCACAAACCATGACATCTGCCAAAGACTTCTTGGAGTCCTTCATCTCAGTGTGCCACACTGCTGCTTGCAACACAGGGACAGTGACTGCTTTGCACCTGCCTTCTGCAGTGTGACCTCAGTGTCACACACACCCCATAAGACAGCCAGCCCTCCCTTAGTTACATGCAGATAAATAAGCAAACCTCTTTTTTTCCATCTGAGTTGCTTTGTGCAGAAAAGATCTGGGCTGAAAATACGCATTTTCACATGAAGAGTTGATCAAATACCTCTAAGATGTTTAACCTTGGAAGATGAAAGAGTTCCCTAGTTGTTGCCACCTTCCCTAAGTCGTTATCAGAGCAATTATGTGTGATTTAGTAGTTTGCTCTGTTGCAACACAATTTTCTGTATTGTCTGAAATGATAAATGGAATTGCAGACCTGGCCCCTGTATGACTTCTTTGAATCTACTGCATGGGACAGGTGAGAAATATTGCAGCAGGGTAAAAAAAAGTGCTGGATGATCCATGAGAATGAGCTGATTCCTGCAGTTTTCCCTACCTGTCCTTAGCAGTCAGGAAATTATCAAGAGGGCAAGAAGTTATCCACAGGTAAAATGGGAAAGCTGTCCCTGCCACTGTTGAACAGATGGGATCAGGGTGCTGCTTGGGCATAGCATTTCTCCTTATGTGCCCTGTATTTCTGAGGTTTTTCAGGGATTTGTTTGTTTTTCCAGTTCTTAGCAATTTGGAATTTAAAAATAACTCAACTCCCAAGTTCTATTTGTTCCTTTGGAGTCCTCAGGAGATCACTGAGAGCTTTCCCCCTCAGCCAAAAGGGCTCAAAATATCCTTTCCTTTTCTTTCTTTTTTTTTTTTTTGGTAGTAAATGAGATGGCATTCTTTACGTATCATAACTCCAGGAGCTGGATCCCACTACAAATTCAAATGCTCAGGGTAAAAGTGTTGTGGATTTCCAGCTCTGGTAACCTCAATCAAGGAGAAAGCCCTCACTGAGTGACCTAGAGACATGCAGCAATGCAGAGCAGACAGGGTTTGGTTCTGGAAATAACAAGGAGACACTTGGCAGGAAAGAACAACCACCTTGAGATTTACAACTGCAAATTTTCTTCCTTTCAAACACAGACCTCGTGCATCCCACTGCAGGTTTCCTATACTAGTAACACTCTTACAGATTTTGGATTACTACTGCAAAACACAGCACCACAGGAGTGACTCTACCGTATTTTGAGGTCCTTTACATGCACACAGAGAATCTGTTACATTTAGATAGTGTCATTTTGTCCCTACACAAGACTGGGAATACAGAGGCCAGGGATGCAGGGAATTGCCCTGTTCATCGATGCAATACAAAGCCAGCTTATAACTCATAACTGAAAAGTCCCTGTTCAGTTCTTGGGGAGAACAGCATCAAAAGAGGATGTGGGGTTCAACACTCCCCCCACGAAAGCCAAAACACACTGCAGGCTGCTTTGCAGTGCTGGAGGCAAATTGAAGAAATGAAAGGCAGTGATAAGGGCTCCCACTGAAATGAATTGCAAAGCTCCTGGTGACACAAGGCATCCTCAATCAGAAAAAAAAAAAAATCCACCTAAGCCTTGCTTTTTTTTTGTTTTGTTTTCTCCTTTCTGTATAATTCCAAAATAGCCCTAGGAAGTAGAAGAAACATGACTCAAAGACAGACTTTTCCTCTTAAGACCCAACTTCCTTCCTTGAACAGTTTGGAGAAGTTTCAGCCTCACATCTCTCTGAGCAAGGGCTTTATTTGAGGCTGCCCTATTGTTAGGAAAACCCCATCAAAAAACCTGTGGCCTCTATGACAGACATCCTGAGTCAAGCAGGTCAGGCACAGAGTTCAGGATTTTGTTCTTTTAGGATGCTATTGTATCCAAGAAAGCAGGATGTGAGATTACCCTGTCCTTTTGCTCTTAAGCAAGAGGCAGAGACTCTGCAAGGTGATATTCTGCACAGGCAGTGGGTTCAGACACAAAACCACGGTGCAGCCATCACCAGCTGGGGGTGAGAATCCTCCAGGGGGGCATACACAGCTTTAGAGAGAGCCACTGAAGGAAAAAGCCCAGAGCACAGGATTTTGAAACAGAATTTGGGATTTCAAGGTTGAACGAGTTCAAGAGTTTCTAATAGACCTGGTTTGGGGTGAGGAGTTTTTTTGGCAGGAACGCTTAAGCCATTTCTGAATTATTACTAGAATATCTTCTATTACTAATGATGACATTTGAGATTTAAATGATGTAGAAATGTTGGAAGCCCTTAGTGCCTTGGAGCTCAGATGAAGACAAGGATAGCATTTCAGCAGGCGAGCAGGGCTTCAGAGATTACAGGGGTTTCCCATTCCTCTTCCAGAAAACTCACTTTTTTCTCTATTTATTAATTCTGGTGTCAATTCGTCCTCCTAGTCAGGCCAGAAGGCACATCACAGGAGAGCTGGAGCTCTGAAGGAGTGGCAGCTGGGGGCCCTGGCTGACTCATCTCTGCACAGGGAATCCCCAGCATTTCCATCTCTGAGACTGAGCGAATGTTAATTTCCACAGGCAGGTTAAATTCCCCATAAGTTTAAAAGACAAGTAATATTCTGTCTCAAGGGCTCTAATTCACCTGGAAGTGTGAGACCAAGGAGAATTACACCAGTCAAATACAAAGTGCTGTTTCCATTTTTGCCCAGCAATTCTGGTCCTTTTCTCATTTTATCTCTGTTCTCGTGGGCTTCTCAACTCCCCCAAAGGGCAAAATTTTATCCTTTAAAGGATAAAACCCAGTTGGCAGAATCCAGTGTTTGTAGGAATAGTAAAATTTAAGTCAGGTAAGCAATACTTCCTGAAAAGGTACAGAAATCAGGAAAACCTCACATTTTTCAAGTCATAGCTTGCTAGGTTATGTGTCCCTCCACTCAAGATCATAGCCAAGCATAAGGATGCTGTAAATAAAATGTGACATTGTTCAAGCTAAAAAAGCCTCTTGATGCCATTCCCAGCCAGCAATGGTCATTACAAGCTCTGAGAAAAGCTGGATCATCATAAAATGCGTCTGAAAGATGCAATAAAAGGCTTAGCAAAGGACACCAGAGAGAACCTTAAGTCTTACTCTCCTGAAGTTGAGAAATCCCTAGGAGAATCTGCAGTGATGCTGTTACCCAAAACAATCCCAAATCACTTGCCTAATGCTGGTAATTACTGTGTCTTTTGATTTATAAGGTATCTCACAGGCTGTGACAGCTCAAGGTCACTTTGGAGTGATAACATGCTTCTAATTGCAGCGGTGCTTTTTTGAGGAGGAGCAGAGGTGAGCTCAGGATAAGGAAGCATCATCAAATTCAGGTGTTTGTGCCTCTTGAAGGTGCCATCTGTCTGTCAGCAGAGCTGTGTGCAGGCACTGCACTTCTCCTGCAGGCATCCCTCTCCAGCAGCACCGAGGTCCCCGTGCTGCCTGCAGCTCCTGGGATGCTCAGTGTCCCAGGGGCACCTGCACAGGGTGTCACTTTGATGGGAACAGACATTGTGCAGTGCTAAATCTCCAGAGGCCACCTCTGCCACTCTCACTTTTCTTTAACATAACGTCTCTGCCTCTTTTTGTGTCCCTTGCTAGAAGGAGTTGGAAATTAGGAGTCAGATCCAGTTCTGTACCACATGTTTTTCCTGCACAGCCTAGACTGGATACCAGTTCTAAGAATAACAACTCAGGCAGGGTCTTTGGCCCTTGGTCCCTGCTGCCCTGGAGAGTTTGGATGCTGTGAGCAATCAGTTAACACACAGGTTAAAGGAACAAAGAGCTTTAAGAGCAGGGTTGAATTTAATTTTTTATCATCAAGGGTATAGCTTACTGTGAAATCAGGGAAATATCACTGCAATGCATTTGTCAGTCCTTCCCTGGATCTGTACAGGGAGAAGATTCCTTCTTCCTCAAAACTGGGGCTTTTGGCTTTGTTCCCTGCAGTAGATCCATTCTCCTTGCTGTGGAACAGAATCACAGATCCAGAACAACTCAGGGGCTCCAGGAACAACTCCTAAAGGTTAAAAAAGCTTTGGTACAAAGATAAGTCATCGTGATATTGCTGAGGTACTCAACAAGCACACTGTGGGACTTTTCCTTTTCACATCACTTTTCTAATGCCTTTTTTTTCCCTTCCCAGAAACACACTGCAAAAGAGAACAAACACCATTCTCACAGCTGAGGTGCCAGTCCTCAGCTTTGAGGACTCAGAGGTACTTTTAGCTAGCTTGGTTTCATTTCTATAAAATTTGATGAAAGGTACTTGGAGCTTTGGACAAGAAGTATTTGGAAAAAAAAGCATTTATTT
Organism: Hypocryptadius cinnamomeus; assembly: GCA_013400635.1. NCBI lineage: Eukaryota > Metazoa > Chordata > Aves > Passeriformes > Zosteropidae > Hypocryptadius > Hypocryptadius cinnamomeus. The sequence continues at coordinate 20,255 of VYZP01056608.1, forward strand.
TTCAGTTCACAGCAATTTCTTTTCCAAACACACACTTCTGTTTTGCAGTTGTACTGGTGTCATTCTGAAGAAACATGAACACTGATAGCAAAGAACAATTATCTGAGCTTTCCACAGCAAGGCCAATCTAATGCTGAGTGCAGGATTTTGTACAATGTTCATTTACATTATACCATATCTCCTTGTAATGCTGTACTGAGTGCTCAAAAATTTCCTTCTGGCTGGGTAGAGAAACTGAGTCATGCAAAATAATTGCTATTTAACTCTGTATTCAGCAAGGCATTTAATGAGAAGCTTAAGTCATTCTGTTTCATAAAGCATTTAAGATGTCCTGTATGGGATAAACCATCAAATTGTCAGTCGAAGAATGCATTTTCCAAAGCACTGAGCACTTGGGAAGCTCCAATTGGAGTCAAGTGTAGCCTTTAAGATAAAAGTCATCTTTTTATTTGCAGCCTTGTATTTCCACTGTAGTGAAGGGAATAGGTGAAAGCATGGTAAGCCTAGCAGGGTTTACTCAAAGTTTGTGGGCAGGGAAGAACACCAAGAGAGTTTCAAATTAAGCTGTTGAAAGTGTGCTATCCATGTGAGTACAAAGGGCTTTTTCTGGTCTGAATGGTGACATGAACCTAGAATCATAGAATATCCTGAGTTGGAAGGGACCCATGAGGATCAAAGTACAACTCCTGCCCCTGGACAGGAAAGAAAAAGGAAAAGCAAAACTCCTTTTTACAGGCTTTAAACCTGGAAAGTTTACTCCAGCTTTTCCTTTTCCTGTCAGGGCTGGCAGAAGCTAATTCAGAAGTTATATCTTTCAGCAATCTCATATTTCCTTAATAAACACCACAGGGTGATGGACCTGTATAGAGTAATATTATTTTCTCCAAGATGATAACTCTGCAACTAAGCACAGTCTATACCCTCTGCAAAATATCAGGTGGGTAAAATACCCCCCAAATTATATTTGTCACTATCAAACAAGACAGTGTTTGCACACTTGGGAATAAAGTGAAGGCAATTAACTTCTCATATACTTGAAAAGATATTCCACTGCCACCTGATTACTTTATCTTCATTATTTTTAGCTGTAGAATTATGTAAATAGCAATTTAGAGAGCCCAGAGGATTCTGAAGATTCAGTTTAATGACTTGTAATTGTTTAATTGGACTGTAAACTGGCCCCTGTGGGGAGTTGAGCACAGGTACAAGTGTTCCTTCATGCCCCTACCAAAATTTGCTAATTGCCAGCTTTTGTGTAAGCAACAACTTCTAAATCCTCCCAGCAGCACAGCAGCTCAGCACTGATGAGGATTGAACCTGCATGAAGTTCAGCTGGGGAATGGATTGCAGAGCCTAGAGCATCAGGGTGTGCAGCAATTCACAGAATCCAACCACAGGCTGCATTCTTTGAGCAGAGGGCAGCACGTGGGGGGAAATGCTGTTATTAGTGAGAAAGGAAGAGGTTTAGCTCCATTATGTCCCAAACTCCATCATATAGAAACATCACACAGTTATTGAAGGAGGGAGGAGCATGCTAAACCAGTTTCTGGGGGATGTATCCAGTACTTTGGAGATGTGCTGTGACAAATCCAATTCAAAACAGAACTGGAGATATTTCCTAGATGCTGGCCAAGAGGTCCCTAAAAGAAAAATCTTTAGGCTCTCAACAGAAGCAGCAAGGCTCTCAAACCACGATTAAAACATGGGCAGGTCTTGGCTCTGAGCTGAGGCACGTTCTGAGCTTGCACAAGAGGCAAGCCCAACAATCTTCCCTGCCCCCCCAGAAAGGAGGAATGGGGCAAGCAGATGCAAAAGGGCAGCAGATGTCCAGAGGAAAAAAGGCAGAGAACCTGAGATTATTCCTGCAGCAAGACTAACTGGCCTGACAAATGAAACGTAATGGAAAGTGCCCACTCTGCTCCACTCTGTCCATCTCTCCCCTGGTCACTCCATTTGCCCTTCTTCCTCTCAACAAAATAAAAAGAAATGCATATTTTACTGTAAGCTTCTTTACAGTGCAGGCTGCAAGAGGCTTGAGGACCTCCCTAGGGGGAATGAGCTAACCAGAGATTGCTTCATCCTTTAATTCCAAAGGCCAGGGACTTTCATTTTCAATTTCCTTTTATCCAGAACTTCTTATTATGTTCAGGTTGCTCCTCCACACCCTTCACTGAGTGACAAGCGTGCACTGGAAGGTGACAGACAGACACCACATGTGTGGCCAGTGGCAGAATGAAACATCTCAAAACCGGCTTTGCAAACGGAAAGATCTTGATGAGTTTCTGGATTGTCTGATGAAGTTTGTGGTTTTTTGAGCCATACAGCTGGGCATCTCCCTGTCAAATGTGATTAAAAATATCACTCAAAAGCATCAAGGGTAGCAGGAGGTCAGGTGAGGGGTTATCAATACCCTGTAACCAGGTTTTATTAAACAGAAAACAGAGCTGGTGATGATGCTGATGGTCTTCCTGGGACTTTATGACCCTCCCACTTCCATCACCTGGTTAGATAGGACAGGGCAAGGGAAGCATGTTATGGGGATATCCAAGGAATGAATCCTATATCTGCCTCTCCAGAGCATTTTCCTTTTCAGACTACCCATCTTAGCAAAGTGCACATTGCCCCAAAGTTACATTAGCTCCTGGTACAGCCTGGCTGAGGCACTTCAGACCCTCCCACAGGAGGCTGCAGAATCCCTTCCCAGCAGGGACCAGCTTCCTTCCCTTCTGTAGGAAGCAGCACTATAATTTACATAAAATGAAAACAACCCTAATTAATACCACCCAGGGAACCTATCCTTGAATCCATTACTGGCCAGGCAGGCCAAGCCTGAGGACACTGTGCTTGGCTCAAAGACAAGCAGCAAGATTCCCTCTGTGAACTCCTGTGCCAGACTCCTGGCTCTGAACTGAGGTGTTGACAGAAGAACATCACCCACTGCAATGCCATGAGATGTCACACAAACCATCCCCTTCCTCTGGCAGTCCTGACTGGCAACAACTTCTCTTATCAGCTGGGTTAATCATCAGTTAACTCCCAACTAGAGATTGGTCTCTTTCCTCCCTTTAATATATCAGAGACTTTCATAGTTTATTTCATTCAAGAGGAATACTCTCAGGACTATTTTGAAGTGGGAAAAAAGAGCATCAGAAACTCTTGACTGTCAGATAATGCTCTGCTGAGATGCAGGTTCTGGGATAGAACCACTTGAGAACCAGCACTAGAGACAGTGTTAACTTGAAAGGACAATGTAGTCCAATCCTGCACAACAATTATATACTACATATGTACATTTATATATATATATATATACACACAATGAAAGTGTAATTTTATGGGAATGATTGTATTTCTCTGTTGGCTTGAGTTAAGCAGAAGTCAGCATCATGTGCTGTCTCCAGAAGCTCACAAGCATGGCATAAGTATGCAGAGGGGAGTTCTTATTGAATGTTCTTTCCATAATTAATTCTCCAAAAATTTGTGTTGCCTGATCATCATGCAATTATTTGTAAAACAAAAGAGGAAGCTACAATCAAATTATATTTCCATGACTTGAGGATACATTGCATCTATTAGTTTATGCTTAAACAATAATTGAATATGTGAAGAACTAATCATTGTGATACTGAAAACATCTGCAACACAAAAACTGAAATCCTTTTTGGTTTATTTCAGAGAAACTTGGACCTCCCCTATATATGGGATGTGTCTTTTAAATTCCTTTTGGTTCCCCCTTTAAACACGTGGTAATTATAAACATATTGGCTTGTTGTGAGTTTTCAGGAAATGACAATTTAGGCAAGTCCAGAAGATTTTGCTTCAGGTTTTCAGGCCTTTAAATATTTCAGTCAGAATATTGGAAAGCCTATGAAAACCCTGAGCTTTTTCCAGCCTTCACTAACACACTCCAGCCTAACTCTCAGTGTAACTGAAGAGACTTTAAGCAGCAAGGGCAAAGGAAGGACACCATCCAGTAAATATGCAGAAAAGTGTTCTGCCTTCCAGCTCTGCTCTGTCCCATGGCTCTGGGCCTGTTAGGTACAGCTGAAGAGCCAAACTTAGCTGGAGCCCACCTGGCTCAGCCTGGATTAAAGCCACAATCAAGCCAGGAACATTTTCCCCCATATTCCTTTCAACACAGTGAAAACATTGTGCAAATAAAGAGACCAGAAGTGAAGCTGTTCAGTGGCCAAGCTCACTCCATTTTCTTTCAGCTCTCAATTACAAGCATCAGATCCAAGAGCCAAGTAGCAGCAAAAACAAAAGCAGCCAGCCAAACCCTGCCACCAATTTTCAGAGTATAAATCCTAAATGAGTCAAGAGGTTTATACCAGTATAACCCCTTTGTGAATGATTAAAGAAGGAATAAAAGGCTGAGATCTTCCATCCATTTCCTCAGTAAATCAGAAACAACTTGGGTGCTCATCAAAATGATGCTCCCCCATTAACACAGCAGAGGATCTGCTCCACTTTGAGAGTCCCAAGCTCTGTGACACCCCTGAAGTCCCCACTGCCTGTGCTGAGCTGAGCCTGCCAGGGTCACTGGCAAGACTCACAGAGAAGCCATTTAAATGAAATTATTCTGGTTTCACTAAGTGAAGGAGGAGGAAATGTACAGACTGTGCAATCATGCCCTGCCTCACCTGTGCAAGCCTTTCAGTTTTTAGCACCATTTCCTGATCTGTTGCTGAGCTCCTGACCCAGCAGAAGCTGCACTACAGCAGGAAAGCACTGCCCTAGGAGCATTAGCATTAAGTACTACACGGACTACAATCACCAAGAGCCTCACTTATCAGCAGTGGAGTGTAACTGATAATTCCTCAAGGTTCTGTGGCTGCACACATGCTCTGATTTCTTATAATATGCCAGCAGAGCTGCATTTCAGAGAGCAGTAGGCTGAGAAGTAATGATGGTTATTCCATTTTTCCATCTCAGATCAAATCCTTGATCATTCTAGCTTAGGACAAAACTGGCTCACTGATGCAGACTCTTGATATTTTTGGTCAAACACCCATGATGCACCATCTTGCAGTGTTTACACAGAAGCAGGCCTGCATGGCAAGGCAGTTCCCTGAAGCATAAGATTTGATTAACCTCGTTAGCTTGCCTTGCAGAGCTGCAAATGTTGTTAGACATCACGAAATTATCCAGCCCTATTTAAAACCCAACCAGAGTATTTGGCCTGCTGACCTCCCCCAGCAACAAATTCCACAAGTAAAATTAACCACAGCTTTCACAGCCCAGAGTGGCTCAGTCCCTGATCCCAGTCAGGAGCATCTTTTTAAGTTTCACCTATGGGAGCTCAGGGTTTCTCAGGCCACTTTGCCTTTCCCCACTGAGTCCCCGGACTCCCTTTCATTCCTTAAAAGCTAAGTCAGCCCAGACTGTCATTAAAATTATTAAAGACAATAAGCAGTGCTATTAAAATGATCACAAACTGCACGTGCTTGAAAGGTAAAGACAGGAGTATTAAAAGCACTATTCTCCAAACCCCTTCTCAAGGGTTATCCAGCATTATTGGGGCTGATGTAAAAGATTTTATCTGCACTGACATCCAGGGAAATACAAATAAGAGCAGGCACCCTAATAATACAAGCAGTCATATGTGTATTGACTTACCTGGTCCACAATAACAAATTCACTACTGACAAACTGCAGTTCTGCTCTAGGTGGTGACCCAAGTAGGTGCTTCACAAGGCAGAGCAGAGTAAACCTTGCCCAAGAGCTGGAGAATTTCTGACCTAAAGAACAATCCTAGAAGTCATAGGAAGTTCACAGCTGGGCTTGATCTTAAGGGTCTTTTTGAAGCTAAATAATTGTATACAAACAGTGATAGGGATTGCAAGCACTAAAAACACTCACAGCTGGACACTTCCACATAACTTGGAGCCAGCTTCTCTCCATCTGACTGATTTTCACTCCACAACTTCCCCTCTGATTTCCCCTGGATGTTCCTTTGGGCCCTTTCAGAGCTGCCTGTTGCTTTCCCTGGCTCACAACAACAATAAAGCATTCAAAGCCCTTCTGCTGGAGGAACACAGAGTGTCAATTACAGCATCATCCTTCTTAATCAAGGTTAATTTCAGTGGGTAACATTTTTCTCTGTTGGAATATTGTCAGGTGTTTTTAGATCTCCAATTTTATATAAATTTAGCCTCTGAATTCTCAAGGAGAGAGTTGCTAAGGTAACCAGAGCCAGCCATATTGCTGTATGTTCTCCCCATGGAGCTTCATTAGGGCCAATCAGTCACTTCCAGGGTAATAGAATATGTTGCTTTCAGAGATAAGGATACAGCTTTTTATAGTGTCAAAGTATTTTTATTAAGCATGTTAACCCCTTGCCCTCTTAAGAATCAGGCACTGGCCCTTTCCTTAGAACTGTAATACCCAAGAAATGAGATTTAGGGAGACTAATTGCTGACAGTTGAGCACCTACGGCCAGATCAGAGGAAGTCAGCATGCCTGGAGTGTGTTGCCTTGTGATAAGAAAGCCAGGGGTGGCTGGGGATTGTTTTCTGCTGGCAGGGAGCCAAATCAGCTTTATATCCCAATAGCCAGGCACAAAGCCTGCTTCTGAAATAGATCTGACCTGCATGAACCAAGGGGGTTGGTATATATATTTCTTGTCCCAGTCTAGACATTTGGGCTACCTGCTAAGTTTGGTCTCTCATGTGAGCATCATCATCTTTCACATCTAAGGGCTACTTTACACCTGTTCATAGAATTTATTAGCAGGCACTTTGGAAGACTGCTTAGAAAAAAACCACTGGTATCAGATCAATTCCTGGAGATGAAACTTAGATCTACTTCCCCAGGACCTAGAAACCTCCCAAATTTCATCTAGCTGAAAACAGCAGAGCCAAGATCTGCACCTTCTTTAGTCAAGAAGACTCTGCCTGTTGTTCTAATTGTCCCTGCACCACTCATTAACTATTGAGATAAACTTCAGAACACGCATATTCCCATTTCATATGCATACTGGCTTCAAAAATTCATTTTCTCCAAGACTTTCCAGTCTCAGGAAACCCCACTGTACCAGAGCAGCTGATATTTGTGTGAGTCTCACTTACTGCTTCATCTCCTCAGGCTGAACCTTCAGCGTGGAGCTGCTCCAAGGTTATTTCTTCATCTATAACAACACATTTATCCCTGTGCCTCTTGCTCATCCACAGAACCAAGGACACCTGAACTGAACATGACTTGACCTCACTTTTGCAGAAAAATTTTGAAAAAATAGTACTAAGAAAGAAAACACATTTGCTGCCAAAGGGGTAAAAAACCCGCCCCCAAAACCAACATAACTCACAAGCAGCTTTCTGTATCCCAGTCTTCATCCAGTAAGACTCCTCCAGAGTCCTGCTGCAGACCAAAAGCTGCAGTCATAAGACACCAGAAACCCAAAGGAAAAAATCTTCCCCTCCTTCCTCCTCCATTAATCTCTTTGGAGGTTCCTCCTGGTGCAGATATAGTTACACCTCATTGCTCCTGCTCTCCTGAACATCATGTCCATCTTATTGAATAATGGATGTAACACTGCAGTCAGGAAGGACAGCATCTGTCAGCTGATACCATGTTTATTGTTTTCCCTTGAAAGAATCCATTATTGTAATCCTGTAGCAGGTTCACTTACAGACAAACAGAAGCTTTACTTAAAAGAGGCAGGTTCTTTTGTGCTGGAGAAGTAGAGACAGCTGGGTACTGGCATTTTTTTGTCATCTCATGATTTTTTCTTGCTGTTATACATTCACTAAGAGGACAGGAAAAGGCAATTATGTGGAATTTGAATAAAATTAATGAGATAGTGGCAATAATTTTAAAAAAGATGCCTGAAAAAAACCCCAGTATTTACAGCACAGAGGTATTTAATAATCATTTAAGTAAAAAATGCACTTTTCTCAACATGAATTCACCATTGAAACAAGCACATGGAAACAAATGAAACTCAGAGCAATAGCCACACTCACAGCTGGTTTGAATTTGTTACTTTGAAATAGAAGTGTAGGGCACTAACACATATTTGAATACAAGAACAGCAGCAGTGATGGTGACACCCAGACAAAAAAGCAAAATGGGCAAGGTTTTTTATTTTGGTAATTCTTTCCCTTTTTTTTTTTTTTTAATTTTTTATTCTTATGACAATGTCTCACTTTCCTCCTAAAAATGGAACCTGCCCCTGTAACAGACTACAAGGAGCCTACAAGAGTGAACATAAAGCATCATTCCAAGGGAATTAGGAGTCCATTTAGCTGTGCACAGTTGTCACTGCAGTGGAGGACAGGAGCTGTGTGTCCATTTGCAAGAGGAGGATCAGCTCCTCACCCCTCTTCTGACCCCCCTGCAGCCTGCCTGGGATGTGCAGTGAGGAAGGTGAAGATGAACACCTTTCA
>VYZP01056608.1:29131-60633 GCA_013400635.1 Hypocryptadius cinnamomeus
ACGGAAACCCCAGGCAGGCTGCAGCTGCTCATGGGGAGCAGTTTTGTGGAGCCTCCACTCCCTAGGACTGTCCCCTTCAATAGCAGGTGATGGCTTTTCTGCTTTGCAAAGCAAAACACCTTTCTAGCAAAGTAAAAAATAAAGCAATAAGAAGGTAAATTAACCCCCTGCAGGAAAAATCTGTGTTCATTGGCCTGAACATCTGCCTTGGATGCTTTGTGAAGCAGCCAAGTACTATTATGAGCATAATCAGCCTCAGAAGCTTTGTAGGGTGAAGCTGCTTGGCTTGAACCCTCCATGAAACCCTCAAAGCTCACATTAGAACCCTTTTTGAACCTGTTGCTATCTCATCACATCTTGCTCCCCAGACACCAGCACTCCCCATTTGTCTTTTCCCAAGGGCTCAGTTCAGTGCCCACCTGACCCCATTTCCCCTCCAGGACTGTTGCCTCCCACCTGAGGCACCCTTAGACTTTCCCCACCACATCTTGGCCACCTTAAAACCCCTTTGAAACAAGGATTCCAGGCAGAGCTCCCTTCCCTGCACAGCCACCTCACCTCTAGGCTGCCTGCTGCTAAACTGCATCTCTGCACATTTTCCCATCAGCTGTAATAACTGTTCTTCATAAGAAAAGAATCCAGGATAAATAAAAACTGAAAAGTATCACTTCAATACAAAATGCAGCACACCTCTCCCCTCATTTCTACTCAACCAATCCATCACAAAAACCCTTGGGACAATAGGATGTTCTTTGCTATGGAACAGGTAGCAAAGCCCACAGTAATGATGTGATTGACGTTAGTTATCTTGGAGAGAGTACCCATTAAAAGGTGTTTTTTCAACCCCTGGTTCAGCACAAAAACAAGTAATCTCTAATTGCAGTTATGCCTGTACCAGCTCAGAGAAGTGTACAAAATCTCACTGTTCTGCCATGTGAAGATGATTTATTTCATGAGGCCTGAAAAGTATGGTAACAAAGATAATAACCAAATACAGGCAGAGAAGACAGAAGTGTTTTGAGGAAGTTTAATTCATTGGAAACAAAGGAGAGAAAGTAAGCTACTCCATTATGCTTCCTCTTTTCCAGATGTGGAAGTAATAAAAAACCATCCCACTTTCTGGAGCTCTGCATATCACACATGCAGCATCTTAGGCACTGTTACTCAGCTGGAGGTTAAGAACAACTCAACAGCTGTTTAGGATTTTGAGCATCCTTCATTCCTGCTGGAGTTTACATCATGCTGATAAGCACCAAGAAAGTTTGAAAGCTTATGCAAAACTTGCCCAAGTAAACTATTTAAACTCCTTTGATCTGCAAGCCACAGCAGGAAAATCACAGCGAAATCAGTTTTTCTTCTATTCCAGCACTTATGCTTCTGGCTGGAATTAGAAAAATGCACATAAACAGAGCTTTTTGTAAGCTCAAAACATGATGCTTGTCAGAATAAGTGCCACCTTAGGCCACCCTCTTGTGGCCAGGGAAAATTTCGCAGCCACCCTGCCCTGCTTCTCCCTCTCCATCACATCGATGGCCCCACTCCCCCAGCATCGGGGGTTACTGAACTTATTTTTATTTAAACCTGTTTATGTACTTTTGTAGAACAATAGCAACACTTCAATCCTCTGCACAAAATTCTTATTAATAGTAACAAAACCAAGTAAATAAGGCAGGAGAAACAACCAGGGTATTTTATTGCATCTAATCCTCCTTTTGCGTCATTCATATTTATACAGGCCAGAGACTGATTTTCTTGGTCTGCCAAGCATGGCTGACAGATGCACTGCAAACACAGAACTGAGCCTTGCTCACAGCCAGGTTTTTCTGTGTCTCACTAGAGTGCTTTTGTTTTATCTCTCTCCACACCTTTGCAGTAAGACAAAAGATTACAGCTCAGATGGGTGGGCAATTGTTAAAGGAAGGAGAACAAAATGAGCAGTCAGGCCAATCTGAGAGAAGGATGTAGGCAGGGCTAAGGCACAGAGACATCTCTACTGGATTTAAGCACTAAGGACCAGGTAAAGCATTTAGGCACTATCAGCCACTGGAATAGGGCATTAATGCCCAACTCCCTTTGAAAAATATTAAACCTTTGCCAGAATAAAGGGGGAGAGAAAGGAAGAATTTTGTGCTGGTGGTAAAAGGTGATGTTTCATCATTCAAGGCATAGCTTTTTGCTCCCTAGTCCTCTTTGCACCTAAGGGGACCTCTGGACCATGGCTTTGCAAAAACTGCATGAGAGCCACCCCCATCAGAAATGGTACATTAGTGTGGTGGCTCGTCAACTGGGACCTCCTCTGGTCCACCTAGCAGCAAGATCTGAACTTGTATCTAAATTCAAGCTGCCTTTTTCTCAGTTTGCAGTTACTCACCCAGCTGAGATGCTCTCCCAGAAAGCCTTATGGTGTTTTTTTCCCCATAGAAGCAGTAATCCTACCTTCTTTCCACCTTTTACTGTATATCTTTATGTGCTTAAAGCTCACACAGCATTTAAATACTTAGTCTTTAGGAATTTGAACAGCAAAAGGCAAAACTCTCTTCAGAGATATGTAACTCAACATGCTCTCAGTCTTATTTTGCTCTGTGTTTGATTTAAGCCTCTCACCAGACAACACAAGGTGAGCTGCCTGGTGCTGCAGAGATGGATAGATGTGTTTGTACAAGACTTTGACAATTGCTCAGATAAAATCTTTGTCAATACTCTCTATTGTCACACCCACATGGCGTGCACAAATAAAGCCTCTCTCACTGGTCCATCTTTCCTTTTGCTATTATCCTGGTGTAAGGACAGAGCAATATGTGCTTTAAAAGAGCCTACTGCCACAAATTTACACTGCCAAAACCTAATTCTCAGAGGGAGGGAGAGAAAAAAGCTAAGCAAAAAAATATCTGATGCTTTACACGTCCTCAGTGCTCTCTCAAGAACTTCCAGCATCAGTGGAAATTGCACACATGGAGCAGAACTCTTGGCTGTGGTGTCAGGGGACCAACCACACCAAGTGACAACTTTGAGGGCAGCGTGTCTTCAGAGGAACAGCTGCAGGATTTTCCTGGTCCAGGGGCAGCAGAGCCATTGTACAGCAGGCTGACAGGGTGCTCTGCAGAACAGCAGTGAACCTGTGCCACACCATTCTTCCTCTAGACTTCATTACTCAGGATGGAAAATGGGGTCATTTTCCTGATGTGAAACACAGATGATAATTCTGGCACTGCTGTGTGTCAACTCCACCAAGCAAAGCACAGGATCTGCTCTCTGCTCTGTGAGGATCTCCCTATTGAGGGCTGAAATGTCAGTCTTGGGGAGCAAGCAAATTTCCAAGGGATAATAGGAAGCAGCTGCCCAGCAGAGAAGTTGGTCAAGTCTAGATTTAGCAAAGAAACAGATTTTCTATCTCCTCCATCTCAAGTGCTCAGAAAGCAGACAGCATATCAGTTACCAGCCAGCCCCAGGAGAATCCTGCCTTCCTGTCTCTGTCCTCAGGGAAGAACTTCTTTAGGAGGAAAGAAATATTGATGCTCAAGAGCTACAGCATAAGAATAACTTGGGCAAAGGTCTCTGCTTTTCCCTCAAATTAGATATTTCCTATTACACTGATTTATCCTTTTCACCAAATCTCATATTCTCATTTTTCTTAATTATTCCTGACAAGTCCAAAGAGCTATGAGGGCTTCCATAAAGAAATCTAAAAGAGCTTTCTCACACTGGAGAAAACAGGTTAAGTTCAGCAGGCTTTGGTGCTAGGAAGGCAGGGAGGGAAAATGGGAGGGGAAAGAGGCTTTTCTGCATTGCCTTGTAGCAGCAGGCACACACTATGGACATGAGACCTGATCCCAGTTCTTTACTGCATTGTGATAGATGGGGAGATGGAAAAAACATGGCCCTGGCACCAGGTCATAGTTCATTCCTACTCACAGGAAGAAAAAGAAAGTAGTGACAGTCAAAATGGCTTCACAAAAAATCTGCCCCCATAGCATGACAGCCCAGAGCAGCAGAGAAATCCCCTTCCCAATCCCTGGCTCTCCAGTCTAAAAAATATCCATTCTCTGGAGCTGCTTTGGTCTAATTTGCCAGGGGCAAGCTGCACCCAGCAGCATCAGAGGGGACTGAGCACACCACCCAGTCTGTCCTGGGCTTGTTAACACAGGCAGGCAGCACACACAAATCAATAGCCAGGGTCTGAAGTTTCACAGCAGGTCATCATTTGATCTGGTAATAAATCTTCTATGGTTTATTACTGGGCACAACAGAAGTAGAGGGAAAACATAGTTTTCACCCTAGCCGTGACCAATGGGTTATAGGGAAGGAATGTCCAGGGTGATGGGCTGAGTTATTTCATTAGGGAACACATTAAACACTGATTCTGTTCTCTGCAGGAGGGATGATGTCCAATGAAAACATCAAAACACAGTAAAATGAGTTCAAGAAATAAAATAGCCTGGAAATAGGGAAAAGGATCCTAACTGGCATTGCTAGGACAGTTTTTGGGATTGGTACCATCCCTGTCCCTATTTCCTGTCCCCTTTGAGTTGCAGGGAGAAGAAGTAAGCTGTCCAACCCTCTAACCTTGCAGCTTCAGTGGAATGAAAGGGTTTGTACCACTCCATTTTCCATGCTGGTACTGCAGCACCTTTCCTTGCATTAAATTGGAGCCACTGCTGTGCAGCTTTTAGTGGGAGACACTTTACAGCCTTGTTTGTATAAGAAAGAATATTGTGACCAGACAGCTGGGCAAATACTTTACCTTGGGAAAATCCCAGCTGGCATTTCCTGCCTCCTCACTCCCAATAAGCAGGAAGTTTTCACAGGCTGGTTCTTCATCTCCAAAGCTGCCTCCAGCCTTGCACTGCTCACACAGAGCTGCAGAGGAGATGCAGCCCCTCATGCACTGCAGGGTTAACCAGAAGCCAGGCTGTAAAAGCAATTCCAGCCCTGCTAATCCCATCCACTGAGCTGTGAGTCTGTTCCCAAGGTTTCCCAGCAGCTCATTGCTGCATGTGCCTTTATATTATAGCAGAGAACTTTATCTTTAGGCTGAATTTTTGTAGGGCTGGTCAATATAGTGATGTTTCAAGCTGCTCTGTCCAGATAAAGGACAGGGGCTGGACTTCTTGGAAAGGCAGGATTTGTGTCCCCAGTCACAGTGTTTTTCCTTCTGGCATGTGCTCAAAATGCCTGTAACCCAGGGAGAGCAAGAAAAAGTTTCCAGAGTAGGATGCCCTAGATTTTATCATCACAGCTTGATCTATGTGGAGATTTTATCATCACAGCTGGATCCTTTCTGCTGCTGACAGCAATATTGTCTCAGGTACTTAGACATGGTCCTTTCTCTTCTGGGTTCACTCCCCTGGGACTTCTCTGGCTCACAGTTCTCTTGGATCTCCCTGACTCATGTACCTTCTGGACATCTCTGCTTGTCAGGTATAGGAGCTGCCTGGGGGTAGGTGTCCTCTGGCAACCTTGTGCTGGTGCAACTGGAATAGCCATGCTGAGGCTGCTCATGGTCAGACTCTGATCTGCAGCTGGGAAATACTGAAGGATTTCCCAGGAAAAAGCAGAGGCTGATGGCTGTCTCTCACCCAGCTGAGATGCTGAGGACCCAGATTGACTCTGAAAACTCCCAAAACCCTTTTTCCATCTTCTTATTCCCATGCCCATGACTGCATCTTAGTCATGGCTGTAAATGCTGGCTTTCTTTCCTCCCCAGATATTCCATTTACTCTAACAAGACATGGATTGCACTTAATTGTTTATCTGAACTGAGGCTGTAAACTGTTAAATGATTCATCTATTCATATTCAAGGTAGATGCTGCTTTCAGATGTGGCATTGTGCAGAAAAACAAGAGACACGTGTTATTTTAATGAATCAATAATTACTGCTCATGAAATGTTATGAAGGTAGGGCACACCACTATTTATTAGATACTTATTTTAGGTTGTTTCACTTGGTTTGGTGATAAATGCTGGAGTTTATCTGTGGAAGGAAGGTGCTTCTCCCTAGACCATTGGGAGTTTGTTTCTGGAACCTGCACAGGGAGTGATGCACTGGAGCATGATTAGGAGAGGCAGGATTCCAGCCCTACATTTTGCCAAACCAGCCTGCAAATAATTTTGTTCAGACCCAGTAGTTCAGTAGTTTCTGGAAAAAAAAAAAAAAACCAACCAAAAAACCCAACCAAACAAAAAAACCCCCAAACAAACCCAAAACCAACCAAACAAACAAAACCCCAAAAAACAACCAACCAACCAACCAAACAAAACAAACCCCACATCTCTCTTGGCACTGCATCTTGTCTTGTTTCAGCCCTGCTCACCCCTTCCCGTGGTCACTCCACACGCTTGGGGGACCCTCTGTGTCCTGAACAAGGATCAATTCATCATGTGGAGTAGGAAGGCATCAAGCCCACTCCCAGGAGTAATTACTGGGAACATGGGCATTGAATGACTAAAGTGACAGGAATTCTGCCTTGCATTTCAGTGTGGCCAGGATTTACTTGCAAGAAAAGAGGGGAAAGTTCCTAAGATTTCATTCAATTTGGATAAGTACCAACAGTTTGTTTGGTTATCCCAGAGCCTTTTATATGCAGTAAATACAAAAAGAAAAGGCCTTTGAGAAGACAGATTGAGAGGGTGTTGAATAAGTTGTTACCCTTTCCTTGTTCTGAGTGCAAGCAGCCAGTTTTCATGGATAGGGGTTCTAAAAGGCTGCCTACATATGATCAAGAAGTAAATTGTATTTAAGACTTTAATGATGGAAATTTAACTTGCTGCTTTGGGCTTACCCTGGCCAAGCCAGTGGATCGATGCACGAGGGTCATGCATTATTTCAGCTGAAGTACTGTTGATAAATGGTGATGAGTTTGCAGAGAATTATTCAAGAGACATAAGCAGCTACAGGCAAGGAGTGTTTTTCCTTTATCAGAACTTGCCAAAATGTGGTTCTGAGAAGCCTGTGCTTCAGTGGAACTTTGTCTCCTGACTTCTTACCTCCTAAAGTCTCCAGTTTTTGCCCAGAATGGAACTCTTGTGATGCAGACAGAGGTCTGGTTTCAGTGTAATTCTTCCCTGCTCTGGTGCCAGACAGGTTTGGAGACTGAATCAATATTTGCAACAATTACAAAGGAACTTTCCCTTCAAGCCTTCTGAGTTCAGCTGGCTTTTAAACTTGTCAGAAATAATTCTCCACCATCTCCTTGCAGGTTTTAGCAGTAGACCTGAACATTCAGTCATTCTGAATAGGCAGATGGCCCAATCCCAGCTACCTGTGCAAAGGTGACTCTGGATTTGCATGATGCCACTCTAAAGAAGGAGCAAAGGACTTCTGAGAAGCTGAAACACATCTACACAATATCATTTCAGTCAGCTGCTCTGAGCAACAAATATTTTCATGCAGCTAATTTATTCTCCTTAAAAATGTCCCATGGGAAGAAATATCCTATGGTTGATTGTTCATGAACATTTAAAGAGTTTCCTATCTGGCAATTCTTTCTCCTCCTGACAGAATATCAATCCAGCCATTCTGTCATCTCCTGTGCTTTAGTTTAGTTACTACCACAGTTACTGCTACAGCAGTAAAATTTATTGATCAGACATTCTTGCTTTACAAGGTAGAAATGGAGGGCTGTGACTGCTCATTCCCCTACAGCATGCAGTAACTGTCTTTGGAGGTGAAGAGCCTTGAATGTTTATGGAGCTGCAGACTCTATTTTCCAAACTGGGTGTTAGGAATGACAACCAAAAAAAGAATCATTGAGCAAGCAGGAAAAGAAAAAAAAAAAAAAATCTTTGGGCTCTCAGTAACCACTGCTCAGTTCTGGCTGTGGATATCATTGTCTGCTCCTGACTAGTGTAGAACCAGCAGTGAGCTCCATGGCATTCTCCCTTTCCTCTCCCTGGAAAGTGCTGCACAAGGCCTGCAAGGCAGATGGAAAAACCCTTTTGTGTGAAGTCACACAGCTGCAGAGCAGAGCCATCGGGCTGGAGGTGTGCTCTGCTCCCAAGGCCAGGGGACAGCTTTGCATCCTGACCACAGCACCAGTCCCATCCCCAGCTCTGCTGCCGGCACGGAGAGCAGCAGGGAGCGAGGGCACTGCTGGCTCTTGGCAGCTGTTGTCTCATTAGTTCTCCATTAACTACCAGGAGCAACATGTGATGCATTTCTACACCCCTCTAGCTGTCAAAGGCATTAAAATGCCCACTGCCATCTGACTGGGAATGTGAAAGGCAGTGGTGGAAAGACACACACATTAAGCGACTCAGAAACCGAGGGGCCAGCTGGTATCTTTTGTGGGTGTCATTTGTAAAGCACAAATGGGCCTGAGTGAGCACAAGGGAGGCTCTGACCCTGGGCACTGAAGCACATACTTCTCTTTAAGGAGTTAGTAATTCCACTAAATTCATTGGCAACAATATTTTTGACCAACTCTTTTCTGTGTTTAATGTTCCCTAGACACAAAATAGAAGTGATAATATCAGTTTGCCAGTTGTTGAGGCTTAGAGGCTAAATGTGTGCAGAGTGCTTTGAGATAGAAACCTAGGAAACAGGCCCAAAGGGGACTCCAAGGGTACCAAATCCCATAAGCACATCCACCACTTAATATCTTTGATAAATTTAGCAAGCTCCATCCTGAAACCTGTTGAATTTCTCACCCAAAGTATTTTGGCTAGCAAACTATTCACAAATGTTACCTTTATGAGGATTAGAAGCAGGGCTGTTAGTGTGGGCAAATGATGAAAAGAAAAGAAAATGCATTTAGGAAAAGATTATCAGCTGCATTATGAGCCAAAATGAACAAGTGTGCTCTGAACAGTCCATTTGCTTCCTGCCTGCTCTGGGCACTGTTCCCCTGTCTTCTTCCATGGTTTATGTCACTGTTCTCCTCCAGCCATTATTGCCCCATTACTCAATTCTGTTGTCTGCAGACACTGCTCCCTCCCCACCTTCTTCCTACTGATTTTTGGATCCTCTCCTACTCCACCACTTGATTTTGAACATCAGAAATCCATGAAAACATCAGAAATCCAGTCTCCCCTCACAATCCAGGAGCATGGGCATTTACCCTTTTGCACTGAGCTCCTGGAACCTTGTCAGCATTCAGCCACGTCCCAGGCTGGGGTCAGGAAAGCCTCTGGCTGCAGAGAAGATCCTCAGCATTCCAGGAGACAGCATTTCTTCCCTTCATGCTGGCTGGTGGAATGATCTGTATGGGGAGAATTGAGAGCTCAGTGGAGGAGTGTGGGAAGAGTGGCTGTACCAGCACTCACTGGGTGTCAATAACCATCAGGATGATGGCGACTGAGCCACTGTTGGGAGCCACAAAAGCAGGAAGGAGCCAAACATGCAGCCATAGAACACTATTTTTCTTCTCTTTTCAGTAATTATTTCCTAGGATGAGAATTTGCTTTTCCTCAACATTTTAAAATTGAGGCCACTGTTTGTGCAGCTGTCACAATCTGCCCAACATTCACATCCTATGGTGGGGACAGGACCTGGTTTTGGATATCATCCATCAATGACAGATCCACACCACTGTATGATGGAGGGCAAGGCAGGGAGGAAGGAGAGAGGGGGAATGGGAGGTGCAGAGGGCTGGTAAACAGCACACAGAAATCTCATTTTCAGTTGCCAGCTCAAAAACAACCCCAGCTTGCTGTGGCCCAAAGCCATTTCCTGTTGAGTGTAATGACTTTGGTACTTGCTCTGCACTTATTAGACAGGCAACCAAAAGAAAACAACAGCAAAAAGCTGTCTTTGAAAATGAAGCAGGCATTGCTAACAGCAGCTATCCATCTTAGTCTCCATTTCCCCCTGGAAACAGATCCCAGCAATTAGCAGGACACCCGCTTCTTTCATGGAAATACAAAAAATGTTAAATGAACTCCAAACCTGCTCCTATCTTTTTATGAACATCAACAGAGGGAGTGAAGGGACCCTTCAAGCCTATATAGCCCAGCCCCTCTGCACTGAGCAGACATCTTCAGCTTGATCAAGTTGCTCAGTGCCCCTGGCTTCGAATGTTCCCAGGGAGGGAGCATTGGGACCCCATGCCAGTGTTTCACTACCCTCACTGAAAGAAACCTTCTTCCTTGCCTTTGATCTAAACTGACGCCCTTTCAGTGCAGAACCATTTCCCCTTGTCCTATCACAACAGGTCCTGTCAGAAGCTTTCCCCCACAAATAAGAGTTTCTGCCCAAATCTGAGTTCACAACAAACCCACTGGCACCTCAAAGAGACAATTTTCTCCTTGGCAAAAATGCCATGACCAGCCTGGTGTGGAGCCCTCTGGAGCAGCAAGAGCCACCCTGCAGTCAGGAGCGCTGCAGTCCCACAGCCCTCCCCTTCCTGCCTGAGCTTGGATCAGGGCAGTGAACCAAATACCCTGAATCCTGACCTGGCAGTGTCTGGGGGAGTCACTGTGCATCTGTGCTCTTTTACACACAACACCTTTACTTTTTCTCCACCAGACTGGCAGCCAAGAGTGACAGAGGATTCCTTCCTCGTCCAACAGCTGTGCTGGCAGTGCTGATGAATGTTTCAGGATAACTAACATCCTCCTCATCTCGGATTCCTCTGCACCTCTTAGCCTGTTCATGTGGAAATGGCTTAGCCCTGGATTTAAACAGCACTTCTTCCACAGACTCACTTTCCCTGGTATTTGTCCACGTTATGACGTGTATCCATGTGAAAGAAAAAGTATGTTGAGGGTAATGGAGCAGAAGGACAGAGGGTCATCATTATTTTTTAAGCTGCTTCGAGGATTCCAAAGAAACTACTTCCCACAGACAATTATGTAGGCATTCTGATGTGGCTGCCCTGCGGGAAGAAGTTTGGCTCCACCACACCTTCCCCTTGCTCAGATTGCTTTCACCTGAATTTTAATCATCTGAAAGACTCTTCAGACTTGAAAAAGATAAAATCAATAAAATGTTTAATGTGGAGAGATGGCGCAGGGTGACCCTGAGTGCTGTTCTTTGTGGATGAAAAATGCCTCATTTAAAGTTTTTCAGTTTGTGGATCTCCCCCAGCAATAAATTTGATTTCCTGCCTTTTGCATTCACTTTTGACTTCAGTAGAAATTGGCTCCCACAATCAGGGCAGGGCAGGGAGATGGAGCTGGATTGACTTTGTGCACAGACACTTCACAATCACCCAAGAGAGGTGTAGCTGGTGGAGTTTTCCAGCAGCACAGACTGGCTTCTCCATGAATAGGAGAGCTGGCATGATGAATACTGAAGCTTTCATCACTACCAAAACATCCACAATAGTTGTTAATTCCTTCCTAGCTGAAGAGATGGTGTGTAAAGGACTGGAGCTCTTCAAGAGATGAAAAGATATTTTGTCCCCAACAGAAAGCAGCTGATAATGAAGTAGAGAAGCACAGCCCACACCATGCTGAACATCTGCATTTGGATTTTAATTCTCCATCCCCTTAGAATCTCTTTTAGTGTTGTCCAAAGGGAGATAAAAAATTATGCCTTCTTTATTATGTCTGTGAGTTTTTGGCAGTGAGATGAGCCTGTATCGTGCAAACTGATGTTCTCTCTGATATGAGGAGTTTGGCTGCTTTGGGCTCTTGTAACTACATTTGCTTTTGGTCCAGAAGAAGCAAGAGCAAAAGAAAAGAACTCACCTTGCTGTTTCAGGTAATTGGGAGCCAATTAAACAGGCTGGGACCCTGCCCAGAGCTTTCCAGGGGGCCCTGCCCACACAGGGCTTGGTGCTGTCCTGTTCAGTCAGTGGCATTATCTCCATCACGTGGTTCCAAACCTGAAATAACCTGTCTGGATCTCTTACAACAAAGGTCTTTCCCATCTTTTTATACATTGAAATACCATGCAATAGTACTGCAAAATCTGCATCCTGGAGGAAAATGATGGAAATAGAGATTTTTCTTCACAGCCAAACAGAGTGAAACTCACTGACTCTTATGATATGTCATGTTTTTCTCAGCACTAAATCTCCTGCAGATGTATGATTAGATAGAAATCTCAGCTACAGGATTCCACAGAAAAGCTTGAATTCAATGCTAGGTCTCAAGAAGCAGAAGGTGCACTAAAAAAAGTTAAAATATCATGCTTTCTTGGAATCTGACTCATGCGTTAGGGATGGTGGATTCTGGAAATGGTTAATTAGTAAAAACACTTGGGATATTCTCAGCTAGAAAATCTTCTGTGCCAGGATCACCAAGGGCTTGGGTTTAATCTAATACACAGCAGCAGTGGGAATTATGCTCCCTGCTGTATTTCAATATCCAGTGAGCCATTGCTTGGGTGTGTTTGGATACCTCCACAGCCTTGCACTCATGGGGCACAAGGGGATTCACTTTCCTCTAAACCTGATTAATCAGTACCTGTGGAAGGCACAATGGATTTCAGTACATTTTGTAAATATAATAAAGGTTTTGGGGTTTTTAAACTTATTTTTGAGCAAATGTGTACCTTCAATACTCACTGAATTTAGTTAACTGTGGTTCCTGCCTATAGAGGAATCACCCAAGTGGAGAGCACGGGACCATCAGTTCTTGGGTGTTCCTGCACCAGAATGTCCCTCCTCACCAAAGGATTGTCCATCTGTTGCTGAGAGTGGTGGTTAAAGATCAAAAAATGTACACTAAATCTTATTTCTGTTTTCTCAGGAGAAGTTCTGTGTGAATAATTAACATTCTGCAAATGCAAGAGACTCATGTAAGAGGCTGAGTCACTCCCAAAACTTTGGATCAATTAAAAATGTAACCAAACCAATAGAGAATGGGTAAAAGAATTCTACTCTTTTCTATATAATATCAGTTTAAAACTGAACTGCAGCAAGTGAAATAGGAAACAAAATCCTTGACAGTTCACTCCAGAGCTACCCTTAAGAAACACCAATTCTGTCATTTATTTGCCTTGTCCTTGATAAATACACACAAAAGAAGGGAAGATTTTACAGCAGAAAATATCAATAATGTCTTAAGGGAGTCAGGCAAAATTGGTTTGTCTATTTACAAATCAATACATAAAACCCTCCATAAAGCTGGTACTTATTTGACTTTGATGCCTGAGCATTACTGAGGGTGTCAAGGGCTGTTCTCTGTGCTGTCTAATGGCACAGAGAGGCAAAGCTGTTGTGCTGTGCTGAGTTTCTGGTTCCCCACACATGTCCTTGTGCCAGCACAAGCCAAGAGGCTCCGTGGAGTCATGGAGGTATGCTGAACACCACTCCTGACGGGAATCCCACAGGGATGTTCTTCATCTGCCCTCCCTGCCCTCCATGCTGCCCCGATGGCTGCATGAGAACTGAAACAGAAGAGCTCAGCCTCCCTGGCATCAGCATTTCCTGGAACATCAGCAGGATTTTGTAGAATGCTGATGTTTCCTCTTCTGTTGTATTCCCCAGGGCCTGGAAAATAAGTGGGAAAGGCTATGCAGACTCCACTGGGACAAGTGAGGTGGGTCAGGATATTTACATCGAAGCACAGGGAAGATATTAGCTGTAAACTCTGCTTCCACTTCCCTGGGGAAGGACCAGATCTGTCCCTGGAAAAGGGGTGCTTTTCTATCTATGCAAGACTTTAACTGGGAAAAAGATGCCCAGAAAGCCCAAGGGCATCCCTCCTGCAGTTTCCAGGACTTGGAAATGTTTCCCAGCAAAGGAGAGAGTGAAGATGCAGAGGGAGAGATGATACCTTTCATTAAATCAACGGAGCAGAGCAGCTGTGGAGCAGCAGAGCAAGAGCAAAAGGCAGGCAGCCCCTCTGCAGGGCTGAGCCAGCGATGGCAAACCACATGAACACAGTCACTAAACACAGCCAAGACCCCAAGCATCAATCTAAACGCTACAATTATGAAAATATTGCCCTTAACAATTTGAAAACGTCACTTGCAGGATGTACAATTAACCCTAAGAAATCAGCAAGAGAAAAACTGATTGGGTAGAAATTCCATAAAATGGGGGTCAACACCTTTTCTGTTTTCTCCATCAGGATTTTAAAAGACATAAAATCAGGGATATAAAGGCCAGCAGCAAGAAATAAGATTTTTTTTTTCCTCAGCCAGCAGTAAACAACACACATCTTTTAGAAAATGAGACATGTCCCAAGGAATTTGAAATGGATCATTGCCTTTTATGAAACATTAGATGTGTCTGGAAGTTAACACTGAAAATTAGAATGCAGAGAATAGACAGACCACAGAAAAACAGCATTAAGTGCAACACGTATTTACTATCCTTTCACAGTGGGGATAAGAGCATTATTGTTTAGGTAAGTGAGTGGGAATTCAAATGGAATACCAGACCGTACCTACTTGGTTTTGGTTTGGTTTTTTTACAAGATGAAATTTCCTGCAATGTCCTGTATTACTGTATTATGCATTACTGCCTGGAGGAAAGTTTCTCTCTAAACAAATAGATGGAAATATTTTGAGAGAGATCACAAAGGAGCTTAGAGCAATGAGCAAAAACCAAATAGGCAATGTAAGCATGATTAATTTGTTTCTGCCTGCTCCTCCATTCAGAGAGAGATGAGCTGGGGAAAACATGGTTTATATGCAAAAGGAACAGATTCCTATCACGAAGAGAATGGGGGCAAAACTGCTTTGAATTATTTTTGTTGTCTTTTGTGCAACAAATTCTCTGGCACAAAGATGTAAAACTTAAATCTCCCGCATGCTGGAATGCTCTCACATTGCTATTTCCAGCAGTGGGCTGTGCTCTTTGTTCTCCATATCTCCCTTCCCCTCTTTGTGTGCTCTTTATTTACGGTCTTCTACCTGTTGGATTCCAAATTACTGTGCTACATGAATGGGAAAGACTGGATCTCGGATAAAGGGCTTCGATGAGCAGAGATAGTGCTGGTGGCTTGTTCTACGAGGTGCTTCCTAAACAATTCGTGCCACAACAGGAGCAGCCTCAGGTTAACAGCCTTTTTTCGAGCCTGAGACATTGCTGTGAATGGTGCAAAGGTTAGGGAGGTGGGGCTGGAAGGTGAAGGCTCTCAGGACTCTGCCCTGATGGCACAGCTGAGTGGGTGGTGGGTGGTGCTGAGGGGTCAGGGACCCACTGCCGTGGTTCAGCTTCTCAACCTGGTTTTGCTGCTGAGCTGGAGGTGTAAGAACCATGCCCTGAATGCAGGAGCAGGAGCTCAGTGGCTGCAGGTGACCTGCTTCCCACCCACCCCTGTCCTCACGAAGAAGAAGCTGTGCTGACTTGCACACACTTTGTGCAAGGCCTGGCTGTTGCAGGAATTTTCCTGAATCCAACCCTGAGTTCTGCTGTGCTGCTGTTCCTGGGTGAGCAGAGGAGATGCTGCTGCT
Source organism: Hypocryptadius cinnamomeus (assembly GCA_013400635.1). Taxonomy (NCBI): domain Eukaryota; kingdom Metazoa; phylum Chordata; class Aves; order Passeriformes; family Zosteropidae; genus Hypocryptadius; species Hypocryptadius cinnamomeus. The sequence continues at coordinate 44,422 of VYZP01056608.1, forward strand.
CCTTCTGCTCCCCAGTGAGGCTGTGGCTTCCATGGCAGCAGCAGCCCCATCTCCCTGCTCCTCAGGGGGGACCCGACCTCAGCTCTGTCCCAGCACAGGTCCTCCCATCTGTCACCATCTCCTGCGTGCTTTTCTATCCAGGTTTGTGCTAACCTGGCATTTGTACTGACAGTGAGTGCTGAAAATTTATATGTGCTTTGGATTTCATAGGGATTTGGTGTCATTTTGGTCTTTTTTAGAGCTATGCTACTCTTTTTTGTCCATGAGAATAAATCCTGATTGTGTTGATGATAAGTCCAGCAAGGGCAGCTCCCAGATGAGTGGGAAAACATGTAAATACCAAAGATTTGGAGGAAGGCAATAGATTTTTCTCAAGGTTTGTGTGCTTTTATGAAGTGCAGAACAGCAGTAAAAAATTTATTTTAAACTATAGATAACCTGTGTGGGGTAAGATGAAAAGAGGTTGAATGCACCAGCCACAGGACTCTAGGTTATGGCATTTTTGTTCTTCAAATCACAATATAACCAGCTCTAAAGAAAACAGAAACACTGAAAACAGTTTTCTGGGGACAAAGTGAATTGCTTATTGCTCAGCTGTGGTTTAGAGGTTTGCTCCCTTTTCCTTCCCCCATTCACTGCTAAGTTATGTCTTCCCTCCTGGTAATTCACAATAAACACCTCAGGGATGGAGGGAATGACTGAAAAAACATGAAAACATTTGAAAGCCTTGACTCACTGCCAGCAAACCACCTTCCAGTGCAGTTAAATATCTGTTTGCATTTGAATATTTGATGGAATCTGGTCGAACTCAAATGAAACTGTTGCTGGGAGAGAGATAATGCTACGGCAATCTATAGTAATGATCTGAAGTGGTGCCATTTACAGCAATGGCCCTGCTATGGCTGCTGCATTGTTAATGAGACCACAGAAACACACAGAGCCCCTTAATGATGGGGGAAAGCCTGCAGGGAGCTGGGCACCCGCAGCTCCAGGGGGCCCTCAGCTCCCATCCTCTGTGCCAGATGTGGAAATTTCCACTCTTCCAGCCCCTGACACGCAGGGATTGCCACCCACTCACACCTCCCACCTGGGGAGCTCATGGCAGCATCCCTAACCCATTCCCCTGTGCAAAGGCTGGGATTACTGAAAGCCTGGTCCTTCTGCAAGGGGCACACCAAGGAAGAAGTTGAAAGGCAGGATTTCCTATCTCCTCTGATGGCTTCTGAAATGAGTTTGCCTGCAAACCACTAATCCCTGTGCCACTAAACAGTTTTCTGTTCCCATACTGTGACAGTTTTCCCTCCTGCTTTCCACAAACAGCTACCACAGCCAAGGATGGATCAGTTATAGATTCCCTCACAAGATATAAAACCCTAAACAAAATTAAAAACTCACTTGACTTAGTGGAAGATTCTAAGATTAAACCTGGAGCTAAAGCCGACCCAGAGGTCATTTCTGAACTCCTGCAATGGCTAAAGATGTGCATCCTTCACTTCTAAGCTGGGTGAAATGCTAGAGATCACTGAACTGGGGAAAACACAACTGGTGAGGGGACAAATGGTGCCAAAATTCTTCCTCAAAGAAAAGAGGAGCCAAAGGAGAAGGGTAATCACATCTTTTGAGCAGCTGGCTTCAGGCCAAGGGAAAAAGAGATGTTAGGCTGTCACCACTTCCTGCAGCACTGCTGAAGGGGTATTGGCAGGGAGAAGAAAGCAGGCACTGCCTCACAAGCTCACCTTGATCTTCTGAGTAATTGCATTTCCATGAAGTGTCACTTCCTGCCGGCTCACAGGTGTTCCCAGCTGTGTTTGCTGCCTGAGCACTCAATACCCCCTCAAAGGGGTGGCTGTGGAGGTTCTTTCATTGAGCTGTTGCCAGGCTGAAGGGAACAATTCTCATTTTCCCCATATTTTCTCCCTGTCTCCATTCTGTGTACAGCACCTCCAGTTAAATTGCTGGGAAAAGCTGGGACAGGGGGCTCTGCCCATTCAGTTTTTTGTTGCTGGCACTGTAAACAGATGGGGGGAGTTTTCCACTCCAGCTTTCCCTGGATGCAGGAGAGGATTTAACCAGCACAGCGACTGCCCAAAGGGAGATGCTCTCACCTCACATGGCAAAGAGCTGATGCTGTACCTGGAGAGAGAGTCCATGAGTCCCGATCTGCTCCTTGAGAAGGTTCCCTGTGTCTTCTTCTGAAATATCAAGCTCTGCCCCTCACCTGGCAGGGAGTCTGAGATGAGACAGGTCCTGCTCTAAGCTGATCTGTTTGGGCACTGGTTTCCAATAGCTGAGACCTGCCACCAGAACCAAATAATGACATTTCTTTAGCAGTGACCATTTTAATCCAAATTATCTATTCAAGGAATTTATTAATTTAAAGAAGAAATTGTTAGTTGATCAGATTGTGAGAAATAGCATTCCCTCAGGACTTGCAATACTGATCTCAGCCTTGTGCTGGCATGTGGGGTATTTATTCAAGCTTGGCCCTTGAAAAGGGTCACCAAACCCCTGTCCCAGGGTATTTCTGTTTGCTTTCAGTTGCAAATGAACATTGGATAAGGACTTAATCTCCAGTTTGCCTTGTAGAAATTGATTTATCACTTAATAAAACCCTTGCTGTGATGGGGAGAGAGCAGACAGAGCCTGAGCAATAGCTTTATTGTGCTGTCAGTATAAATTAGAGCTAAAGATGTTACTCTTTAACTACAAGCTTTGGGGTTTCTGTGTTTTTTTACAAGTGCAATTTTCAGCTGACAAAAGGCATCTTGCACAACAGATTCTTTCCTGTTTAGGGCTTCATCCCACACAGTTTTCACAGCCTTACTGCCCTCTGAATCTCCTGCAGGCAGCAGCATGCAGAGGAGAGGGGATCAAACTACAGGAAAGGCAGAGTCTGCTTTCTGGGCTGGAAATGGTAGTGTACAGCTATTGATGATAATTATAGGGAAAAGGCTCATTGATTTACACTCTACTTTCTGAAAATCTGAGGTTTCAATAGAACCAGAGAAAGGAAAAAGTAATAAACGAAGACACCTGTCCTTTTTTATCTGTTGTTAGAGAGGATAGATCTGGTTTCAGGTGTCTGAGAGAGTCATGTTAAGCTCCAGAGTTAAGTCTGAAGAAAAAGCTGCACTTCTAAAGTACAGACCAGCCTATTTTTCCTAGGATCTCACCTCAGGCTGAGTAGCTGAAATCTGGAATAAGAGTGCATCAGCTCTGCAGAGATGGCCTTGTCCTGAAACAAAGGTTCAGTGGAGCCAGGAGTAAGAGCAGGGTGCAGGGACAGCTCTGGGTTTCATCCCTTGGGAATTGCCTGGACGTGCTGTCAATCTCTCCCTCTGTAAGGAGACCAAAAAGATGATACAGTGAGTAATGCTCAGTCAGTAATATTGAAATGCCAGATACAGATGGATGGAGTGGTATCAGCTCCATCTAAAGCTGAGAGTTCTTGGTCTCCTGCCTGACTGCAGATGGAAGGATCCTGTTGGACATCCAAGGGAACAGGGAGTGACACAGTGGCAGCCTGCTGTTTTTATGCAGAGGAGCTGAATTGATATCAGTGGTGATGAATCAAGGAGGCCAGGTCTAGCTCAGGGGTTTCCATGTCTCTTTTTAATCCCGCAGCTTGTTAACACCAGTTTTGTTTTTTGCATTCAGCTTCTGAGAAGCTCCCATGAATTGTAGATTCCATAATTCCTCATTTTACCCAGCCCAGGACTTGGGGGTGGCATTGACCAGCCTGTAATTCACTAAACAGAAATTCTATAAATAATAATAACCAGGACTTATGGGGTTAACTTACTGTGGCATAAAAACTCACAGAGTAGAGGAAGATTTATTTATAAGTTAACATTTATATATATACACATGCATATATATATTCATTAACTTGCTAGAATATATATTGGGAGCATTTAATACATTCTTCAACAGCTGAGAAATTTCTGTTGAGCTCACGAATTCATCACCACAGTGAGTGATAATGAGCCTTTTGCTGTAGGATTTGCATCCTACAGCATCCCTGCATCCCTGGTGAAGGAGGGACTAGGAATCCAGGCTCTCCCTGATACTAAGGCTAGACTGAGAATGGAAAAAATGAATTAACCCTTGTCATTATTGCTAAGTGTCTGTAATGAGCCATATTATATTTGAAAGAAAAAAGTATTTTAAACAGAAACTAAAATGTGGACCTGATGTCCACATTTGATTACTTTAATCAAATTACTGTTAATCAAAGAAGAATTAGAAGAATTAGGACTCATCAAAGGTTTTCTAACATTTTGTTAAATCTTTCATACAGTCTCTTTGCCCTGGCACGACAGAGAACAAAATGTTAGGAATATCTTCCAAGACAACTTCTTCTAGAAAACAAATAATTGAATTTGCATATTTATTTGACATTATTTCACAGTACTTTTGGGATATCTTATTTCACTCCTTAGTTAATTCATTTGTAGCAACATCTTTAGTCTTATAGTGATTCACATCACAGTGATCTTGGAAATATTTTTCCAAATCACTTTGGTTATCTTAGTCATGACTTACCAAAACTTTTGCATATTCTAATGTACAAATTAACATTTAACAAGCATTCAAGGTCTTTTACACAAATAAAAAATAAATATGTGATGGTGGGGGGTTTGTGTGTCAAGAGTGACTTGCTTTGTATGGAAGAAAAAGGGGGCAGAGAGAGCTGCCCAGAGAAGCAGCCTGTCAGCAGCACCATTTCTTATTGTTATGACCACTAGTGACCAAAATCCTCCAAAATCTCATCTCTCCTCCTGTCTTATTTTTCAAACAAAATGCAAATCTATCTTTTTAAAGATGGCTTTACTGGTCTCTATGGTCATTCCCTCCTCTTCAATTTATTTTGAAAGGAAAACACCATTTCTTCATAATAATAAAAAAATTAATTATGTTGGAGAGAGAGAGATTTATGTGCCAGTGAACACTTTGGTATTCTGCACATGGAAACACTGACCATATTCAATTTTTTTTGTCCTGAAGGTGAAAGAGAACTTTTCTTTTGTGAAGTTCCCCATTGCCTTAAGAACACTTAACACAAAATTTCCCTCCTTGCACTAACAGTACAGACATTTCAAATCCATCAAGCTGAAGGGAAGGCTGCAATCTTTCATTCGCTGCTGCAGAATGCACCACACCATCCAACTTCAAACATTCTGTCAAAAATATAATTAAGCCATCTTCTAAGTAATAATAATAACGATATCTTGTATTTTGCCAGATGCTTTTATCCCTGCAAAGAATATATTCCAGAATTCACAGACCTACTCCTGTCTCCCTTTATTAAAATAAATGTTGAAAAAATGCCATAGTTACTTGAATTATTTATTTATTTATTTATTTATGTGGCCAGCCCACACACCTGTGGCATCTGCTCATCTCCTCATCTCAGCTCCTCTCTCCCTGCAGTCCCTGGGAGAATGATGCAGGCAGAGCAGGAAAATCAATATAAAGTATGCCCCCTTCTACTTTGTTTATTTATTTGCTTATATATTTTTTAAGGGAAGTTAAAAAAAAAATCCCTGTCTCTTGTTTGGTTGTCCCTTATGAGGGATTTAAAGGTAATCTTTCATCAGCTTTCCTTACCACCACAGGAAAAATCTCCCTCTCCTGCATCCTTACTTCAGGCAACTGAAGCATGAAATGGGAAATCTCATCTGCAGTGGAGAGCAAATGTGTCACCTTATTTATTAATTTCATGATCAGTTGAAGACTTTGATTTATTGGACAAGCCCAGCCAGAGTGTTTTTGAATAAAAGCAAGAATGAAGACTAGCTGTGGAGAAGGTTGCTGAATATTTTCTTTTGATTATTTACACAGAGATGCAATGAGAAATGTCATTTAAAATCAAAAATAAAACCAGTACAAACCCAGAATCCCTTATGTCTTTTTTCCATCCTATGGGAAATTTTTAGTTTTTCTCCCTTTTTCTTTGCCAAGTCTCTCACCACGGCCTTGGTGACATCACATTCCAGCCCATGCCTCTACCTGCAGGTTGTGAGTGCTGTACCTTGGATCTGTTTGATTTAGCTAAACTTGGCTGCCAGCATGATGGGTTGAGACCCTGGAGTCCTGGCTTCAAGGTGCCATTGGCAAAATGAGCAGAATTTAAAATATTTGCAAAGTGCTCACATAGTGCTGTGAGCTCTCGGGCACTCTGGAAGTGCCTGGTATTTTCTTTGCAAATGGGATTTGCATGTATCTGAACATTTAAAATCTTGCAAGAGAAGGTGAAGTCACCACGGCCAGGCAGGAGACAGACTAAGAGCATTCATTTCACTGCATTTGGGAAACAGAACACATAAGCACTATCTTTCAAAAATCTACATTTTCCTCTTTTCTACAGCCAACATACTGTAGAAACTGAACAAACTGAACCAGTTTCATAAAAATTACTTTAAACTTGCAATAATAGCAGTACATCCAGGAGAATGGTGAAGGAGTTCCCTATGCAATGCAGGAGCCTGAGGTCTGAGGTATAAAATCAGCAGAACGGTAAAAGCACAGAGGGAGACCAGGCGTGGATGTTGGCTCGGGTGGGTGCACGTCCCAGAATGATGCTCCTGCTTCATTTCCCCAGGGCTGCTAGTGGATTATCTACTGATGGATAGGTTTTAATTATGGGTGGACATGTTTTCCAACATCTGATCTTCATCCAGATGCTAATTCAGAGAAATATTCTGGTCTGGTTTCTGCAGGGGAGTTGGCTAAGATCATTTTGACAGTCCCTTGTGGCACTATAATCCATAAGCCTTGCCAGTAAATCACACCATTGCTCCAGTCTTCTCTATGGAATCACACATGCAAAGGCTGTGAGGAAGAGGATCAAATCTAGCCCTGATCTTTGTTCAAAGCTCCCCTTTTAAGAGGAAATGCATATAATGAGTGATTCACCCACCCTACTTGACCCACCATTTAATCAATTAGTGGGGAAGTACAGACTCTCCTTTTGGATATGCTCGTATGCAAATCTCCTGTTTTATCCCTGTAAGGCAATTAAGCTCATAGGTATAAAACAATTATGCTTTAAAGTTTCCTTTTTCCTTAAGGGTAAGCCTGTGGCATTTAAAAAAAACGCATATTTAGAATTTTAAAACCATTGGTTTAGGTGATGTTTAAGGGATGTGGGGCTAGAGAGTTAACTGAGCTAGATGGCATCAAAAAGAGCAGGAATGAGTCCCTGTTTGACAGCTTGGAGAAAAACTGTAAATGTGAGACATAATTTATATGTATTTTAAAAATTCACCAACAACAGCAAATAATTCAAGGGACTCTAGCCAGCTGGTCTTCCTCCTAAAACTGGATACAGCAAGCAGGAAGTCTTTGCACAGCAATGATGACATGCAGAAGCCTCCTATATAAATTTACACATTCATCAAGCCTTTGTGGAATAATGAGCTACAATCTAGCCAGCCTGGGGCAGTCTGCTGTAATTGTTATGATTTGTTTTCAAGATACAGTACAAATTCCTTGGTAATCTTTCCTGAATTTTAATAAGGGGAAGGGAAGACTTAATTAAAGAATCCTTTGTACCTTCTATGGCAACTGCCATCTGCAAGTGCTTCATTCTGGGTCTTATCTCCATCGTGCAGCCCCCAGCTCTGCCTTTGTGCAGGGTGCTGGTAACAGACTCAAGGAGTGAAATTCCCCTGCTGAGAGGGTTTTGGGAATTGTGAGCCACGTTGGCATCTTCAGTGGAGAGGCAAAGACCAGAGCCCTTTGATCAGCCCTGATGCATTAGAGCATTTATTGAAGACAAATGGCATTTATCTCAAGACAAATTAATGGCATTTATTTCAAGACAAATTAGGGAATACCCAGTTTACATATGAAGGAATCACAAAACTTTTTTTTTTTTTAAGAGGTATGTATAACATAATTGACTTATACCAAGAGTAGTCTCTGGTGTCAATAGGGCCTTTTGTGCATTGCTCTAAATGGGCTTTTATTTTTACAATGAAATAGGGAAATGTATCTACCAACAGAAGCTGTCAGTAAAGAGGTGAGCTTCTCAGATGCAGCTCTGTGCAGGCAAAATTGATCATTTGTTTGGAAATAAATCCTCCCCACCCACAGTTTCAAGAATAAGCAATTTTTATAATAGGAGTTTGTAATTAAGGCTGGGTGCCCCAGCTTACAAGAACCTGAAAATCCAAATAATAGAATGGATTTCTTCACAAGTATGACCCAGAAACTGGCTGGGATTTCAGAGCAGGATGTGTCTGAACACAGGCAAAAAGAATTCTAGAAACTAACTCTCCTTGATTTAATGCAGAAGGAGCAAACACCAGAGGCATCTTATGGAGCCCTTGTTCCCTCCTTGCAAGTACATATATTCTTATGTACCTTTTGCTGTAAGAAATCCAAAGTTTGGCCAACTTTTGGCCTTTTTCTTTCTGTTCTGCTAAATGATGCCTGGTATAGCTGTGAAAGCTCTACTCATTTCCTCTCTTTGTTACATTTCTACTCCCTTCTTTCCTATCCATCTATCCTATATGCCTGTGGGCTGAGAAGCTGCTTTGTTGTGGGAATCCTCAGCACTGAGTTCTTTCCTCCCCTGTTAATCCCCCTTAGGAGCAGCCAGGATGTGATTATTAATCACTCACTGGAGAGTCAGGAATGTAATCTCTGGATAACATCCATCCAACTTAATGGATGCCTGCCCTTAATGCCAGTTTTTGCAGAAATGTCTTGGGACTTTGTGTCTTCTGTTACACCTTGATATGATCACACATGGGAGTGGAAAAAAACACTGGCAGACCTGATAGCCAGGCTTTCATTTCTTCCTGTCTGACTGCACATGTGGTGTGATGCCATTGCTTTAGCTGATGGGTGTGTGAAAGCCTGAGCTGTGGACAGAGGGGTTAATTTGTTGAAAGAAAAATTATTGCCCTTTGTCTTTTTCCTCTCCTCTTTTTATTCATTTGCATCAAAACTCTATCAAGCAAACTGCTTTCCTCTACATCTGGAAGAATTCAGTTTGTACTTTACTTCTATTGCACTTTTGTGTCCTTCCAGCTCTGTTAGCATAGATCAAAACAATCTAGGAGCATATGTTCCTATCAGATTTAATGTGTAGACTTTCTTAAATCTCTCAAAAGACCTTTCAGATCTAAGCCAACATTTAAGTAAGCAATTAATTATTGCATAGCTCTTCCAATGAAAACACAACTTGTTTTCAATTTAAACTGCAATTCTGGCTCTTTTGAAGTTTCCTGTCTGTTCATTCCAAGCTAGGGATTGTGCAAATTTGATCTCAGGCAGTACCTGTCAAATAATCAAAAGGCATTGGGGAGCCTCCATGTGTCAGGAAGAATCTCCAGTTCTTCACTCACCCCCGTGGAGTTCAGGGACCAGCAAATTCAGCCACACACATCAGTGTGTGCAAAGCACTGAACTAAAACCTTTCTCTAAAACACTTAAAACACAGGATCTTGCCTAAAAGGACACAGCCTTCCTATAAAAACAGGGGGAGAACATTTAGTTAATCCTCTGACACTGTGAAATGTCAGGCAGGAGGGAGTCCTTGGGGAGGGAGAGGATTTGGGAGGGAAGTGTTTCTTGTCCTGGTTCGTGAGTCAGGGGCAAAAGCTGGGAGTGATTTTCTGAAGAGAGGAGGTGTCTGTGATTCAGCTGTCACATTCTCCTCTGCTCCTGGCCACCCAGTGCCCTGACAGGGCAGGGAAATATTTCCCACTAGAGCTGGGGTGAAATATCTCTTTCTACTGGAAAACTCCAGGCGGTCCCACAGCTTGTCATGCAGTAAATCGAGTTCACCATGCAGAGCATCACCTGCTGCCAACCCAACAGAAGGCACCAGAGCAAATCACAGAGAGCCCCATAAATCCACAGAAAGAGCAGAGGATGAACGTGGGGCTTGTTGTGTTGGTTTTTGAAGGACTGGGTGTAATTCATCACTTGGGGGCAATCACGAGAGGGATGTTTAAATTCCTCAGAGAGCACAGAGCTTATAAATAATAATGAACAGAATAAAATGCAAATGGCCTGGAAGGAATCAATAGTCATCAGCCCTCAGATCCTAATTGAAATGAAAATGAGATGCATATTCAATATGTGTTTAATAGAATATACATGATATGAGCATCCTGAGCTAATGAACAAGATCTTTCCATCATGCAGATGCACACAGGCAGGCCCCCTCCTAAGAAGAGAATGCCAATAGATGGACCCAGCCTCACCACACCTCTGTGAATTGCTATGTATATATACATATATATTGAGGATAATGGAGACAATGAACTTTTAACCTCTGTTAGGTCTCAACAACAAACAGCCACAAAAAGAGCAGCTGTTGTTTCTGAATATCCATGAAACAGTGATAGGTATTTTGCATATTGCTCCAAAATTAATTGAAGCTTTTGTTTGTGTCAGAAATAGCATGTGCCAAGGCTTTATTCTCCTTTGTATTTCAGGCCATTTTGCAGTAGCTGATTAGGTGCCCACATGCTAATTGCTCTGGTTCCTTGGTAGCCCTTCCTAGGACCTCACTGACCCATGTAGAAGAGGGGGAGCTGCTGCTCTTTGAGTCTAATTACAAACAACTGAATTATTTCCTGCATGAGGCTGAGCTGGGGATCTCATGTTATCTCAGCAGAAAGCAGATGTGCACTTCTGTGGGGATGACTTGCCCTGATATGCTAAACACTGGCACACTCCCTTGCAGAAAGAAAAGAGCTCCCTGCTTAAAACCAGAATTTTGGTGTTTGTGACTTGGGAGGAGGAGCAGCAGAGACAGGAACATCAGTGTCACGTGCAGGAGGGTCTCAGCTGGGGCTGCAAACATCATTTGTCATGAGCACAGCACTGCTGAGACAGGAGCAGGAGATGGTCCCCAGCCCTGGGACCCACGGAATCCTGCAGCTGGGTAGGTGTGAGGCACCACGGCTCATGTGGGATCACCTCCCTGAGGTCCCACTCCTCTTGTGCTGGAGAATACAAGTTAAAAGATGCCCAGTTTGCTGCTGAAATGCTGATTGCCATGCTGCGTGCCTCACCCAGCAAAACAGAATTAGACATTCTGTTCTTGGGATAAAAACCCAAAAGCCAAGAGTCCTGATTGGAATTCTGCCACAGTTCAACCTCTCTGCCTCCAATTCCTCATCTCCACCCCACATCTGTCCTGAGGGTTGAGCGTTTAACATTGCAATGTTTTGAAAATGTTCTTAATGTTTTGTGCTAATCCTGGAAGTACCTAACTGTTAAACAGATGGAGCTTTTTTTATTGCTTTGCAAAGCAAATGTCATCTGTATTGAATTTCTTGCCTTGTCTGCTAACAGAACTCTTCTCCCTGATTTTATTTTTCCATTCCTGTGGAGACGGGGTTGCTGGGGAGGGAGCCGAACACAACAATTTAAGGGCCAAAAATCTATTTCTTGCTTTAGTATCCAGCATTAATGTTACTGCCTCATCACTACTGAGCCAGAATCCCAACTGGATGTCAGACTGATGAGGTCTTTATTCCAGACCCATTACTGTGGATGGAAACACATTCTTCTGAATCTGTACTCTATGACTGGATGGGGGCACTCACTGACAGGGAAAAAAGCGTGTTCTGAGTGCAGCAGAAAGCTGAAGTAAAATCACCCCTCCCTTAACAGAGCACAACAGCTCTTCTGACACAGTGAAGGCTTTGCCAAGGGCCACTCAGCTAAGCTAAGGGCCATTAAGCTGCCATAGAAATCCCTGTGGGTTTTCCTCACGGGAAAAATGGCTGAAAATGATCAGTGGTGTAAACTGCAAGGGTGCAGCTTGCCCCTTGCTGAGAGCTGTGCACAGGAGAATGCCTGCAGGGAGCAGGGCAGTGCTCCTGGCTGTGCTGCCAGCAGGGATTGTTCTCACCCACCACGCTCTGCCCTGTCTCAGCAGCTCCATCCTCAGACATGAACACAGCACTTTGGGGGGGCCTGTGACCAACAGCCATTCTCACAGCCAGCTGAGTAATTCTTCCTGTTGTATTCCTTTCTCTTCCAGCAGATGGTTGTCTGTAGCTGTTCCTTTGTATTTTTTCTCCTACTGGCTCCAAGCAGTGGAAAGCCAAGAAAAGGGAGAACATTGAGATGATGGACCTGTCTTCATCACCTGGCCTGCATCCTGTCACCTGCTTCCCAGACCTGGTGCACTGGGTTCCAATCCTTCCTCCCTGAGACCCTACAGCCTCTGCACCTTCAGGAGTGTGGCTTTGAGTCATAAGCAATAAGCCTGGAAGGACTTGAATCTACTCTAGGCTGCTGCTGCCAGGTACAGCAGATGCTATCTGTTAGATTTTACTTTCCCAGAAATTCTTCTGATTCATAAAACATTCAGGATTGTGGACCCCTATTTTGTCAAGTCTTTCTTTCCTGCTGTGAAGCTTTTGGCAGTGGAAAGGTGTATGAATGACTACAGAGCTGGTCTTCTTTATTAATATCTTGGTTGGCCAGAACATTGTTGGATAAGCCATGGATAGTCCTGGGGAGTCTGCAAGGCATCAGGAAGTGATTTTCCAGATGAGATGTAGAAAGAAACAAAGAAGGAAAAATCTGTTTAGAGCTGTACAGACAAATTTCCATGGATGCAAACAGAAAAAAAAAAATGGAGAAGAAATAGCTCAATTAAAGGGCATTCAAGCTTAAGCCTTGTTTTAGGAGTTTTTAAGTGATAACTCATGTAGCTACAATGCATGGAGTTTCCTTGGCTTTTTTTTTTCCTTTGTATTTCTTTTCCCCAAGTAAGTTCCTCAGTTAAAAGGATCAGAACACTTTGAAATAATTGTTGAGTAGTAATTCCTCTTGCTCTTCTCCTTGGGGAGCAGCACTCCAGGGGGGAATGCTGGTCCCAAAGCAGCTGGAGACATCTCAGCCCTCAGGACGTGGCTCTCAGCACAGAGATGGTGCTGGGATGAAGGAGAGGAGAACTACACACATTGGTCTGGAGCCTGTGTGGTTGGTGCTGACCCTGGCAGGGGCAAATGTGAGCCCAGGCTGAGTGCTGGCAGTGCCACAGCTTGCAGGGAAGTTCCACATTCCTGACATCCCTGTCTGGCAGGGACACATGGCAGTGCAGCTGAGCCAGCCCTGACAACCTGACCCCACGTCTCCCCTGCCAAAGGGCCACTGCTGCCACTGCTGGAGGGCACCAAGAGCAAACTGAGGGGTGTGAGAATGGCTTTGCATGAAATACAGTCACTACTCAGCTGAAACTCCCCTCCTTTTTGGCATATAGAATATTCACATGTGACATACACTAATGAGATACATCTATTTCTAAATCCACCTCGTGCTACTTAGAATAGGGGCAGGAGTCATTCACCTTATACACAGAGGTTGATGGAAGTGGGATTCTGTGAGTTTCAGGGAAAATTCTTATAATAAAACCTGATCTGGAGTCAGTAAAACATCCATCATTGTCAGCCCTTCCTCACTACTGGCCCTCTTCTTCTATTTCTACACTTTGTGTGAGGATTATCAACTTTTCTCTCATCTTTTGGAAGACTTTTGTTGCAGTGACAATATAAAGATCAGTTTAGCATTTGTTATGCTGGTTTCAGATTTTTTTAAGCACAAAAGAAACTTATTTTAAACAGTAAAATTACCAGATGGGAAGCTAATTTAATAAGTTGATCATATCTTTTCATTTTAATTAGAAGACTGCACATAGAGCTGTCTTCTTGAAATACAACCTGACACAACTGCAATAATTCTAAACTGCCAGATCTGATTTTGTTTTCCAAGTAGGAACTAAAGAGTACTTTTAATTTTTTAAAAAGTGCATTGGAGAGGATAACATTTCATTTGCAAGGCCATTCTTTAAGGAAGACTGACTCAGGCACTACGAGACACGGAAAGTGAAAAAGTTAAAACCAACTGAGTTGAAAAACTGTTATGACCACCAAATGAAATAAGCAAATAAAAACTGCAAAGGAACAGCCCAGTTTTGCCACCTAAACCTTTGTTATTTTTCTACAAGTCATGGATAGAATGCTACTGCAATTCACAATACAGAGCTGATTTTAATATTCTGCTCTGTCTACACATATTCCATGGCTGGGAGAACTGGGCTTTATCTCAGTATTATAAAGGTCTTTCCATCTTAAATATAGTGTACAAAAACCAGACTGGCTGGAACTGAACACAGTATTCATGGAGAGAAAAAATACCCACAAAATATCACCAATAGCTGATGAAAATCAAGATGTACCCTCTAGAGAGAAGATTATGTAGACCCACCCCCAAACATAAGTGAATATTGTATTTTTACATATACCTGCTTCCTAACTCTGTTTCCAGTGAAGGAAATAATAAATTATTTTTTTAAATTCCATTTTTATCCATGAGAACCATCTCAGAAACTTATTAAAGGACAGGAAATGTTGGCCGATAATAATGTGGTTAAGAAGTACATTACATGATAATCATTTTACCTGGGTTCAGATTAAGATTTTTAAGCCACATAAGAAACTATTTCTCACTCTTTTCTTGTCAGAGATGGAGTATCCAGAACAATTTAGAGGGGAGATAATACTTGCTGAGTGTAACATAGGGAAAAGGTTGTGGTAGAACATTTCACAGGGAAGTTTTGGGTAAAGTTGCATCTACTTTTTTGTGTGGTGGAAAGAAAAGTCCCCACTTCCAGCTATGTTTAGGTTACAGGGACAACACTGATTTTATCAAGAGGAAATGGGAGCTAGGGAAATATTTATTGTTTCTAAAGAAAAACATTAATTTTTCTCCCACCTCCTAATGCATGGGATGTAGTCAATATGAAATATTGTTTTTCAGCTGCCTCTGCATGCATGTCTGCTACACAAGCACTTTCTTAGCTTGATTTCATTTCAAAGCCCATTCAGACTCTATTGTCCCTGTGCTATAGTTCTGTAACGGATTCAGGTTTCAAGTCATATTATGCTGTTTTCCCTCAAAGTAAAAATCAGAGCTGGCTCCTGTGGGCAGTAGCAGATTTTCACATGAGCTAGAGGCAAACCTTAGGGTTCATTCCACACACTCTCTTTTGTAAGAATGTCTAGCTTGATTGAAACATGCAAAAAAGCATCACCTACACCTGTCATCAGCACAGCACTTATCTAGGAAAAAAGGCTTGCAGATGAAAATGATCCTCGGAATAATTGCAAATCCAAGATGAAAAAAAATCAAGTGACCTCCTTTTAAATACCACAGAAACATATTGGCAAACCTTTACCATTAGACTGGAAAATAAATATCCATCCACTCATGGTCAAATTTCAAATGAACATGATCTAACTAATCAATTTTTGTTTATTTAGCATGCTCTAACTACTCAAGTAAATCTAAATTAATGGCATGAGTAATTGGATTCATTTAAGACCTTGCATTTCCTTTCCTTATGCTCTGCTGCTCATTGCTGCTTAAATGGGAGCAGCCAAATAATTTTCTTCTGTGGGCCATACAGACAATACACTGATCACCAGAATTTGGGTCCCAGGTGCCCTTTTCAGAATTATCCTTTACATGTGGCATAGCCAATGATTAAATGTGCCAGATAGCTTAGAGCTCCAGAACAATTCAAACCTGAGATTTCCAGCAAAGAAAAGATCATGTATACAAAAGAGAAACTACCCAGTGTTATTCCCACTAGTGGGAGAGGGAAGAGGTCAGTTTGATGTTAACAACAAGATTTTGGAGGCCTTGGCATCTGGTATAATTGTCTTCTGGCACACAGCTGAGCCTCTGGGCTGTACCTCAGCCTAAGTGGGATGTGATGTGTGCTCCTGCCTCTGCTGGAATCCATGGAGCGAGACATTGCTTACTGGGGACTGCACTGGAGCCCAGGTATGCATGGGATGGATTTTTCAGAGGCTGAAGTTGATAGGGGTTTGTACCTCAGGGCCTGTGATGCCTTCTTTAATAATCAAGTCTGCTCTCCTGCAGGCCTCCTTCCTCCTCCCAGCACATAAAACTCCCCATGTCTGTCCTGTCCCATGAATCCATGTGCTGTGATGGATCTACACATTCACAGTTCATATCTACTCCACTCTTTTCTGGGAATATGGTTCTGCAACACAGGGTGACTACAGCAGCTTTCTATATAGCAGGTAATTTGTGTCAGCCTTTGTCTTAGGAGCCTGGACCTTGACATGCTCAAAGGAGGTTTGCTTGGCAGGGATTGAAAACATTTCTCATGTCTTGGAGGAGTTTTTCCATTTTACAGTT
>VYZP01056609.1:0-52562 GCA_013400635.1 Hypocryptadius cinnamomeus
AAGCCTGTAGCTCTGTAGAAATCTCCATAAGTTACAAAGCTTTCAAGTAACATCAAGAACTACTGGAAAAACAGCTGAAAAGAATTCTGTAAATAAGGATCAACTTGCAAATACACATCAGTATTGAATAGTGACCACTTTTCTTCATTATTCATTAGCTAAGTTATATTGCTGTCTTATATTAAGATGATGAATTAGACTTTTTTCCCCCCGCCTTTTTAAATATATACAAACCACTTGGGTTGTCCAGTCAAAGTATCCCATTTTGCTGCTAGGAAAATTTGGTGTGTTTCTGGTGCTGCAGTGATTGTGCAGTGCCAAAGAAGCTTCAGGCAGCTTCAATGGAATATTTTGCTAGGGAGACTTACCAGTAATTTGGTAGAGCCTGGGTCAACATCTGGGAAGTATATATCCACTTGAAGAATTAAAAGCAGCAGGCAAGAAATCAAACCCTATTGTTGTTAACTGTCTTGTTCCATTCTCCACAGTTTTAATACAATGTGGGTGTAACACCCACTGTTGCACGTCAGGGGGT
This sequence comes from Hypocryptadius cinnamomeus, assembly GCA_013400635.1. Classification (NCBI taxonomy): domain Eukaryota; kingdom Metazoa; phylum Chordata; class Aves; order Passeriformes; family Zosteropidae; genus Hypocryptadius; species Hypocryptadius cinnamomeus. Next base: position 536 of record VYZP01056609.1, read on the forward strand.
CGTGCTTCGTGCTTCCTTCTCAGGAGTTCTAAAAGGATGTTACAGCAGAGGGCAGTAGGAACCTACCTCTGCTTGAAGTTGTTTTGGATTACAGGCACGCAAGTATCCGTTTCCTCCCCACTCTTCCCTTCTTTAATGATGTTCAAGGACCAGATAAAGCTTAGAGATGAGACCTGCCACAGCTGTTGTCACTGTATTTGTCATGGCCAATACAAGGTGTGTGTTTGCAGCTCTATTTCTAGTCAGTGAACTGACTGTGAAGGTTTCACGGATGCTGCAAAAAATCCAGGCCCAAGCCAATAGTAGCAATTGGGCAATTTTTATCTCAATTCAAAATCCTCTGACAGTTGGTAGAAGGGAAATAATGTGACAAATTATACAGCTTGTCTTTATGATAGTTGCTGAAATACCTTACTGTTCTGGAAGACTGTTTCATAATTTCCCAGTACAATATCTAGGATTTGAAAAGCAGAGACTTTTAAAGTGCACGCATTTAGGGAGGGGAAAAGAGCCAATGCTGCAAAGTAGCCTGCAGCTTGGAACCTTTCAGATCCACACAGCATGATGATGTCAGCAGTGCCAGGATTACCTTCCCTCTGCGCATCTCCTCGCTTTGGTCTCCGCTCCCCCTCAGCATCTTCTGCCAGTGCTCAGAAACCACTGTAATTCACTTGGATTTGGTTGTCATTTTTCCTTCTGTTAATTCAAGTCAGTGTTCCAGTACTGTCAGCCACCTGAGTAGGTTTGGGGTTTCCCTGCTATCCTGTTTTTATTTCCTGATGGGGGACATGCTGGTACACATTCTTCTCTGGCTCAGCAGACTTGTGTCTCAGCAGCAGGCACGGATGTCTCTGAGCATAATGCCAGTTCAGAGCAGAGATCAGCAGAGGCTTTGAACTTGCTCCCTCCTTTAATTGGAAGTAGCCCGGATCTGATGAGCTTCCCGACAACATTGCAAAGCTCAGCTTTCCCCCGCCCCCGGCTTCTCCAGGCGTGTGAGAGTGTAGGTGTGTGGGAAGGAGGGAGTTGTCATTGTGAAGAATTGTTCAGGAGAGTGGGGAATTACTCATTTCCTAGTTTATTGGTGAGGATCTGCCTTATGTATTGCTACACCTAGGATGTATTTTTAACTCTCCTGTGGTAACTATAGCATACGTACAGATGGACTTACTGAAGGATAGATACAACATACTACAAATTACACAGACTGTGCACAGGGATACTAGGAATGTGGCTGGCTGTAGAAGTACCTAGCTCTTGCAGTCACTCATGTTTTTTAAATTGAGACAATACGAGTCTGGTTTCTTTTTTGTCTTTTTTTCTTCATTTGTTTGCCTATATGCTTGTAAAGGATAGGTTGAAATCAGGACTCATGTAGCAGAGGTATTCACAAAGTAGGTTGCTTCTGAGGCCAGACCAGTCCCATCTGTAAAGGACAAAGGCTGCTCACTGCATGGTTGTTCAGAGCTGTTCAAGGATGGAAAACGCAAGGAATCATAGAGGTGAGCTGCAACTTCTGAAGATCCCTTCTATCTTGTTCTGGTGCTTTTCTTTCCCTATTACTCAGATTAAGTCCATGCCTGGTGAAGTCCCATTTTGGGCAGAGAACTGTCTTGTAGGATAAGCAGCAGGAGGGGGAGACAGGGTAATGAGTTAGTAAATTATATTGTTTTGGTGATGTCTGCATCTTGTGACATTAGCATTGCACTACTGCAGCTCCATGTTCAGAGGACCCCTCTGTGCCATGCTGTAGGGCTGCAGGGGATCATGGAATTCATGAATGTTTGCTTGCTTCTCTGAGAGCTGTGCCCAGGAGGCTCTGATACAGGAAATATCCACTAGGTACTGAGTGGAGAGCACACATGTCTCTGGGCTATCTATGCTTTCAAAGCTAAAGTTTCCTAAAAAATTCCTTTTAGAAACTGTTTTCACTATGCTTAGCTATAAAGACTGTTTTTTAAAAACTATATTAAAAGAAAAGAGACTCAAAATTGACCACACAATGATTGAGATGACTGTAACATGGATACTTAGTTAATGATTGTTCCCCTAAAATATAATCAGGTGGACAGATAAACATGTATTGAAAACATATTTAAGTCCAAATTTCAATACTTATACGTGAAGTAACAGTAAAGGGTGTAGAACAGACCTGTGCAGTTTTATTAAGTCCTTTCTGCTTTGTCAGTGTGAGTTTTAGTGGGAATACTTGCTCCAGTTCTGTTCATGTCTTTTTAGGGGAGACCAGAATCACTGAAACTCTGCAGGGGAAAGCTAACCCACGTTATTCTTATCTAATTCAGAGCCCTGCATATGTTGCGTGGTACCACTGAGGTAACTCCTTTCCCATCAAGTCATCCTGCAGTGGTACCTTGTTTATCTTTAATTATCTGCTGTTTATTAACAGAAAACAGTGAAAACAATCAGCTGTTCAGGGAACAGGAGCAAAATTACTGAAGCAAAACAGTTGAAAATTTTCAAGCAAATTGGTTTGGTGTTGGAAATTGTATTTCACATGCACATGTACATTCTGTTTAAAATTTCAAGGGAAGTTTTTGAACCTTTTTTAAATTTGACAAGCCAAAAGCATTTTGTTCCAATTATAATTTTAGATGTTGCATACAATCTAAGATGGTACAAAGCACTTTGAAAAGCAATTTCAGTATTTTATTTTGCCATTTTTTGTATTTTTAATTGTAAAGCAAACTTGAATGTTTTGACATCTTCCAGAGAGAATGGAAAGTCTGTTTTGAAGTTTGCGTGGCCTTAGGTTGGTCAGTATCTTATGCAGATGTGAGATCAGCACCCTACATAGCTGGGTGGAGGAGTTAGATTGCAGAAATTAAGACAAAACAGAGAAATAAATATTCACATTGAAGCTGCACAGCCCGTCTATTTTAGCCTTGGTTAGGCTTTAATTGATGGCTGTTTAAGTGTGCCTACCTCTAGCTGTATCTGAACCGGAGGAGTGTTAGAAATGTTGAAATTTGTAGTGCAGGGTCTTAGGACTTCATCATCATTGGACTTCCCAACATGGTGGAAGTTTTGATTTTTGATCAGCTGTTACTGATACTGATATTTGAGGTCTTCAAAGAGATTTCAAAAAAGGCAGGATTGATCCAAACACAGGGAAAAGCAGATTAGAGCACCCAACTATTGAGGACCAAGATAATTGGCTTCATTCTTTATGCTTAGAATACAGTAGCCAAGAGGGAATAATCCTGTTGCTGTAAAAAGAGAGACGTGCTACATTACCTGATAGGTCTGGTTTTCAGTGTCTGAGATCCTTAGTCAGCCCTCTTCAAAGTGGTAAGTGATGGAAGAGGAAAAGCAGGAATGCTGGTTCCTCCTAGTGGGCATGGAGTGAGGCATTTGGGCACTGTCACTCTTTGGGGACTAAACTGCTGAGAAGTAAACTGTGTGTCCTGCTTCATTTTCTGGTCTGCTCCTGGCACAAAGCTGAAATGTTGCTGACTGGATTTGTGATGGCACAATTGTGGCAGTGCCCATAGGGAAAGTTATTGAGGCAGTAATTTGTCACAGAGGTCACTTGAATATCCCTAATAAGAAGCTTCTAGCACATGATTAAGAGAGAAGAAAGTGGCAATACAATTCCTTCTTTATATTCAACTGATGTTTCCCAAATGAAGCAGTAAATTCATAAGACCTACACCATGAGCTAGTCTTCCCTGGAGTAGCACCCTCTGCTATCTCAGAGTAGTTATGATTATGACTATTACAGGAATATGTAGATGTGCTGAGGATCAAGGTGTGCAGTGCACACAGCAAGAGGGGCCACCTGATGGTAAGAGAGTTAACCTGAAATGGAAAGGCTGATTCCCCAGAGGGCTGTGCAGCCCTTCAGAGAGACCTCGACAGGCTGGAGAGATGGGCACAGAGGAGCCATCTGAGATTCAAAGGGAAGTACAGGGTCCTGCATCTGGGGAAGAACAACCCCATGGACCAGCACAGGCTGAGGGTTGACCTGCTGGAAAGGAGCTCTGTGAAGAAGGACCTTGGGGTCCTGGTGGACAACAAGCCATCCATGAGCCAGCAGTGTGTCCTGTGGCCAAGGAGGGCAATGGTAGCCTGGGGTGCGTTAGGAAGAGCACTGCCAGCAGGTCAAGGGAGGTGATCCTGCCCCTCTGTCATGTCGCTCTTGTAGTGCCATCCTCTGTACCAGAGAGACATGGAGCTCCTGAGTGGGTCCAGAGGAGGGTAACAAAGATGATTAAGGGACTGGAGCATCTCTCTTACCAGGAAAGGCTGAGGGAGCTGGGCCTGGTCAGCCTTGAGAAGACACAACTGAGAGGGAACCTCATAAATGTCGATGAGTATCTGAAGGAGGGTGCCAAGAGAACAGAGCCGGGCTCTGCTCCATCTGAGCAATAGGACAGCAGGCAATGGGAAGAAACTGGAACACAGCGTTTCACCTGAACATGAGGAAGAACTTCTTCACTGTGTAGGTGACTGAGCACAGGAACAGATTGCCCAGAGAGGCTGTGAACTCTCACTTGTTGGAGATTTTCAAGAGTTCTTCCAATGTGCTCTAGGATGATCATGCTTGAGCAGGGAGCTTGAACCACTGTGGTCCCTTCCAAACTTACCCATTCTGTGATTTTGATTCTGTAAATGGGAGGATAAAGGGAAACATTGCAGTATGCCTGAGTCATGTATTATCTCACTGGCATTTGCTTAACAAGCCTTATTCAGAAATGCAGTTTTCGCTATGCCCTGCTTTCAAATTCTTTAAAAAAATCCTTTTAGAAAAAATTAGGCAGAGGTTAATAGTAGCTTTGCTTTGAAATCTGCTTATGCTTTACATAACATAAAAGCCTGCCTGTCTAGGTTGGATGTCTGCTTAGTTCTGTGCCACCTTGTATGAGCATAACAAGTAAGACTCAGTTTTAAACAACAGAAGGTCAACCAAATCCTAGTTAATCCATTTATTTCAATTTGCAGAAAGTGGGGGAGAAAAAGATAAATCAGTGCAGAATAGGATGATACTCAAATGGTACACTTCTCATGTAAATTCAGAGTTCAAGCAGAGGAAAATTTAGCCTCTTTCCACAGTCTCTACTTTGGGATCAAGTACAGCTTTTTCCTATTCCACAGGAGAGAGTTTTCCCCATTGGGAGCACCACTGTGGCCAGCAGACAGCATCTAGCAGATCTTGTAGCAGCCACAAGGAACACTGCATCTAGTCAAGTAAGTGCAGCCAGCCATAACGGTCTGTATAGAAGATTCCTGGGTGTTGGGGTTCTTTTTCGCCACAGCCTTTCTTTCATGGGAAAACTTTTCTGGATGGAGGACATGCATTGTAGCTGGAAATTAGTCTGGGTTTGGCCAGTTCAAGTGTTGCTACCTGATACTGAGTTAAAACACTACTCCTCTGAGATCAAATGGGGTGCCAAGCAAAGACGGCCATAGAGGTTTTGGTTACACAACTGTCTCTTTTAGAGCCAGCCTGAATCACTTGGCACAGCACCACATCATGTATATATGTTTGCAGCCCAAAATATATTAGCTTGCATAGCTGCCAAACTGCATGGCACAGTCATACCTAGCAAGCTGCCTGCTTTCACTTCTAGTTCATTTTCATTATTGTTGCTTTTCAGATTTATCTCTGGGCTTGGAGAAGTATCTGTAGCTTTGTTTCCTACAGAGAAAATGCTAGTTTGAATGCTCTCTCTCAAGAAAGATATAAGGCATCACTGAGTCAAGGGTTTTCTACCCATTCTATTCAATAGACTTCAGGTGAGGTCCTAAATCTGCTTGTGTACTACTTTCTTTCTACTTTAACCACTCTTATATTACTTCCTATGTCATATTTCTTGGCCCTTGGTAGCATTTGAGAAAAGTTTCTGTTAGTATTGAACATGACTGTGTTCATTAGTGTGCTGATGACTCTTCCATATCACCGAGGGAGGATGCTGAGAAAGATGCCTGGAGACATCCCCTTCTTTTCATATTTCAAATTCATGTTTATTTGTACTCTGCTTACAGTGTTTAGGGATATCTTAGCTTGCATGACCTGGCTCATAGCTGAGACATTTTGAATCAATTTTGAGAGGAAACTCTGTAAATTTTCTTCTATAACCTAAGTCTAAATGTGATGCTTCTTTTTTTGTTCCTGGTGGTATGTCTAAAATGAAACAAACAACAGCAATATCAGCCACTGAAATTAACCAAAGATTTGTGCTTTAGAGACCTAGGCAGCAGATTACTCTAACTTCTTTTATCCTCTGTGTGCCTATAGACTTTTTTTTGCCTCTCAGAATTTGTTCCTTTTCGTTTTATTGGCAATAGATGCTGTCATAATTGCCACAGAGCAGAGCTCAGCAATTTTTCAAGGATGCTTTGCTATACTGCATTTTCTGTCCCAAGATGGAAGTCAAATGTGTTGGCAGAAATTTTGCAGAACCCAAGAGACACTTCCTCATGAAGGAATTAGATGCAGCCCAACAGTTTAGCAAAGATGGTTGGCATAGCTCTGTCTGAGTCTGGTGATCAGTGGGCACCAGGAGCCATCCCTTTCTTTGAGGTTTCCATAGGTGCTGTAGTTCCCAGTTCCCTGCACATGATTCAGTATTTGTCCATGTGAGATGTTTGGTATCCAAGTGTGGTGGGATGGCCATGGCTGGCAGCCAAACTCCCACCAGTTGCTCACTCACTCTCCTCCTTAAGAGGAAGGGGAGAGAGAATAGGAAGATCAGGAATGAGAAAGCTTATGTGTTGCAATGAGGACAGGGAGAATTAATATATTGGCAATTAATTATGTATTTAATTAATTTTTTGGGTATTGGAAGAGAAAAAGACTAACACTAAAACACTCAGAGAAAGCATCTTTCCTTTCCCCTTTCCAAGGCTCATTTTTTCTCCTTCATCCTTGTTATCAGCGCAGGTTATGTCTCTTGAGCAAGGCAAGGGGGACTGGGCTTATGGTTGGTGTGGAGCAATTCAGCCCTGCTGCTCCCTTCTTGTCATGCTCCTCCACTCTGGTGTGGGTCCTACCCAGCTGCAGGGAATATCACTTTCCCAAATCATCAACTGACACAGGATTCAGTATTCCAAACACCCAGGGCTGGCCACGGTGCCTGCTGCTGGGTCAGATCTCCCAGGAGTGGTGGCACTGGGCCCTGTCCTGAGTGCCACATGGAGCAGCAGCCTCAGGAGGAGACAGGATGCTCAGTGCCTGGGGAGCCTGCACTGGCCCTTGTCTCAGTGTCCAGGGGTGAGTGTGAAGGTGCTCGGCACACTGCAGCATAAGGCTATCAATAATAAACCATTTTAAATATCTCAAAAGCAGTGCTGTGATGACAGCCCAAGTAATTAATTACATTACTTTTAATAGACCCTTCAAACAGTGCCAAGTCAGTGACATCTGCTGCGGTGTGGAAGTACCTTCAGGGAAGAACGTTTTTAATACAGTGATACCTCAAAAGGCTGGCCATAGATTGGCTGAAAATGGCCATGCAGAGGATAAAATGTTTTAGCAGACTGTTAAGCTCTCCTGCTTCTTGCTCAGCCAAAAAAATGACCATTCACCCACTTACTGGTGGATGATTTAATTGCAATCTGCTTCTAAAAGCACATAACCCGTCTGCCTAAGATGCATTCTGCACTTCTTAGAGAGACCCATGTTCTGCACCTTATTTCTGGTTTTTATCATATTATTGCCATTTTATCATACTATTGTTTAGCAGAGTTGTCTTTGACCCCCAGTCCAAGAGAATCCTCACCCTCAGCTCATGCAGAGTCTTGCTCCAGAGCAATTAAGTCTGATTAACAGCAGCAGAGTATGTGGAGCTGGAGTTTTCATAGAAACAGCAATTCGCTTTCTGCTCTGGTTCTCTTGGGGAAACAATGCAGAAGATGTTATTAAAATAGGGTTTGTTTATTGACCTTCTCTAATTTCTGTGTTCATAAAATAATCTTGTTTATTAACGAGTAATCTTTAGCTGAGATGCACTGTGTTCCCTGAAACATTTTGTGCAGAATTCATGGATCGAAGCTGGAGAAACTGAATACCAGGGAATTAATTTCAGAGGATATGATCTCATAATCTCACTATTTATCTCTGGAGATAGAGAGATTTTGGCTGGCAGCTGCAACCCTAGAGATAAGTGCATTTGAAGGAAATTGAACCTTTTAAAAAATATATTACATTTTTATGCTTGTGTCAAGTCTCAGGGTTTGGATTAAATGCCAGGTTTCTTCTTGTTTTAGTGTATGTACCTGGCCCACTCTTATTCAGTGGAGTTAATGTGGAAATAAATAGTAACCTAACTTCATGATTCTGCTCCAGTAAATCTCAGGAGGGCTGGTAGAAATGCAGCTTCCTAAGGTCTCTTTCCAAGCCTTCATGACTGTCTGCACCAAGAACTCTGTGCTGCAGTGGCAGTGCAGGGCTGGCAGAGTTGGCTTCATTTCTCACAACAGGGGACTTGTACATCTGATTTTTTTTTTTTTCTAGAGCCATTCTGCAGCCCCGTCATTCTTTGTTAGCCGTGGTGAATCACTGATCCTACTGTGCTTCAGAAATGGAGGGAGAGCGAGAGTGTCCTATGCCAGGTGGAAGTTTTTATTGTTTAAAAGCGTCACCATGTAGAAAATAGTGGAAAAGTTGTGTAAAAGCAGCATGGAAGCATGGACTGTTCTATAGATCTTTTTTATCTCTGTGGCATGGAAATAGAGAGCTGGCAGCAGTGTTCCACTGGCTGGAAATCTCCAAGGTAATTTCCAAGATTTGCTGATAGCTTACGTGGAAATTGGACAAATAATTTTACAAAAGAGTACTTCCCAGCTAATTCTTCTTCTCTGAATGCTGTTTCCTCAGTAAATGGCTGTTCTATCACCAAGATTTACCTATTTGGCTGCATTGTTTGTACAATCGTCCCTTACACATTATGTGCCTAAATTTCAGAGATTTACAAAGAACTCATGATTTCCCCTGACATTAGCTAAACCAGCTGGAGTTTAGTATCTGAAAAAGGAGGCTTGCTCTGTTCCTTTAAAGCAGCAAGCAAAAACTCAGCCTCCAGCATTTAAATCCAGAGCCAAAGCTAGGTCACATCAGTTGTGGTGCAGTTAAGCACTTAGGTAGGCGAGTAGGCAATGGCACTACTCTGATTCCTGGGGGCTGCTCTCATGTTTAAAGTTAGACATGTCTATCTGTCCTGCTGAGCTGCAGCCAGTGTCCCCGAAGCTCGGGTGGAATGAGCACTTGGATGCCAATGGGCCAAGCTAGCCCTTGTGGAGATCATCCTGTCATATGGTGGGCTGGACCCCTCAGAGGAGCAGGAGTTCAACCTTAATTCTGCTTTATGCACCTCAGGTGAAGGGAGCAGACATAAACTCTCATGAGAAGGGAAATAGTCTGGCAAGGACATACAGGATATCTGCAGGAATGAAGACTGAGGATCTGATAGTGAGGCCTTTAAGGAAAGAGGCCCTTGTAAAAGGGCCTGAAAGCCCGGGGCTGGCCTTGTAGGTACCAGTTTTGGGAAGGCATATTAGGGAGTAGTGTGAATGTGCAAGGTGCAGAGCATGACGCTTTAGCAACACTGGCTCCTGGGCCCACAGTGTGTGGGAGTTACATAATGCTGCTGATGCTGGCTTTCTTGCCAGGAGGGAGGAAAAGTCTTCAACCTGGCTAAAGACTGATGGGGTATTTTTTTTTCTTTTTCTTGGACTTTGGTTTTGAAATCTATAGAACATTAAGTCATCTCAGCTGGGTCATGACCCTGTGATGAGAGAATCTGATATAAGCGAGCCTATGACTAAGCTGAATAATCTCTTCCTTGAGGAAAACTTCTCAACTTCTCTCTGTTTAGTGTAGTTATAGTAGATGTAGTCATCCTGCTCTGCACTCACTGCTGTGTGAAGCAATCCCACCACCTCACACATCCAAAGTTACGATAAGTGGAAATGAAAGTATTTGTATGATGTGGTGAGGAAACAGCATTAAAAAATGCGAGCCACCTGGAAATGCTGATCCTCTGCTGAGGTGTTTTGCATGTTGCAAATCGCAATTAGATTTTCAAAACCGGGAGAAGAAAGAGCAGCACCAGCAGAAAACTTGCAAGAAGGGCTGTGCCAGACACTGAATGTGTTCTCATTCACGGGCACACCATGAGTGAGAAGTGTTTTCTGAGATTACAGGATGAGATTCAATAGGTGTTAACAAAGGAAAAAGAGATAATTAAGCCCTCTTTTTGATGAACCTTTGCCTGTCACAAACTTCATCATGTAGAGCCTGGTAGTTCTCACCTGTTGTAGCTGAAGTGCTGCAGTTGTCCTTAGCACAGATTAATGTGTGAAGAACAAAGGGGAGCTACCTCATACCTCGGGGGAAGAGTGTTGGTGCATCTGCCAGAGGTTAGAAAAGATTAAATTCCGACAGCGAGTGCCACAGAGAGAAGACTGGTAAGAGGGCTGTCTTCTCCTTCGCCTTCTGATTGCCCACCAGGTTAACTGAAATGCTTGAAGGTTTTTGGTGATGTTCACTAACTTGTTGAACCCAAGAAGTCCTTTCCCATCCTGGTTGTAGAAGATTGGAAGAAGCAGAGCTCTTGTGTGTGTTGCAAGCATGATTTCAATGAGTGTTTCCTTTTATTTTCACTTTGGCAGCCATGGGCCTATGGGTTGTTCTGTGACTTATGTAATGGACTCAAATATTGAAATCCTTTCTGAAAAAAAATCACCTAGAGCCAAGTGGATTTTAGTAAAACTGCACAAGTTAGGTTTTATAATGGCCTATTTCAGTGCCCATTGGAATCTATAGATATGTTTCAACTGATTTTGGTGACTACTGATGAGATGAAGTAGGCAGCTTCATTGAAAACCTGGAGGAGAATGGTGATGATGCTATATTAAGGCTGTGAACAAAAACCATTTACTCTTGCTAGCATCAGTAAATGGGGGAAGAGGTTTTTTGGGGGTTTTTTTTGAGTCTTTTTTACAGTGAAAGAAAATAAAGGTTAGGCAGAAAGAGGCCCTGGAGCAAAGAGGAATATGAGAATGAGTCAGAGCTTTCAGCAGAACCTGACTCTGGCTGGAGTTTTCATCTTTGTGCTCAAAATGAATACAGTGTACAGAGCAATTAATGAAATCAAGCTTACATGCAAAGTAACTGAAGTGGGTGAATTTGATACATATGATGTCTTAATTTTTTGATCTGCAAAATGAAATGTGACAAACTTTTAAAGAAATGCAGCCATCCTTGTCTTAGTACTAAGTGCTCTGTGGGAGGTGGAGCACAGATTAAATCATAGCCTGTGGATGTCCAGGGTCCATTTTTGAGAGTGACAGAGGTGATAATGAGGTTAAACTCCACATGGAAAATGGGTGATTCACGGGAGCTGAACTACAATGCTGCTTTCTGCACCATGGTCTGTGCCCTGCTCAAAGGTCAGCTGGAACAGCAGACCTAGGAGAAAAGCAGCAAGTGAAAGCCAGTTTCTCTTTGCCCTGATACAGAGTAAGAAAGGAAACTTCGCCCTCTTCATCTCAGTTTTTCCACAGTTGCACTGCTTTGGGAAGGAAGATACAGGTATATAGAAATCTGGTAGTTTGGGTTTTTTGTAACATGTAAAATTTTTTTGATGGTTTTTGCTGCTGTGGACTCCATGTGCAGTGAGCTCCACATCTTTGCTAAACCACAGTGAAGTCAGGAAGCTGTACACTAATGTGGAGGTATCCTATGCAGAGATCTGTCACTATAGGGTTTGAAACGCTGCATGACATAAAGATTATTTGCTGAGCAATGAGCAGTTTTGTGTTTCAATATGTTTCAACAATATGACAAAGACTTGAAAAAAATTTCTCCCAACTTTAATTGAAGAGCTAATTGCTAAGCAGAAAAAAAAAATGGAATTACTGCTTTCCTTGTGTTTTACCTTCTTAGTTGGCACATCTCCAAAATCTGCTGATACAAAGATAAATCTGCATTTTTTGAGAAAGCCATAAGTAAATCCAAATCATTTACTTAGCTATGCATTACCACTCCACTCAAATTCTTTTCTGAAGTGATGAATATACAAGGAACTTGAAGAGAGTGCGGAGGAATAAATGCTGCAATAATTTAAAAGGGGGAGGAAAACCCACAAGGCATGCTGAGCTGCTATTTTCCAACTTATCAGTTAGTTGTTGGTTTGGGTTTTTTTTTTTTTTTTCTGTAGATGCTGGATTCATTTCCTCTGTCATTCCTTTCTCTGCCTGCTGGAGGATGAAATGAGCCCTGGTGAAAAGACAAGTCTATGGCTTTAAATCCTGTTCTATGGATTGAAGTGAATCTTCATTTGTGCTTAGACTTTGTGCCAACCATCTCCGACAAGAATTTCATTCATTAAAAAAAAATACAGCTTTATTTCTCTGTTTTATGCATATTGGGTAATGTTCGGTCCCAACTACTGTTTTACCTCAATGAAGGCAAGTTTTGTTCTTCATTAACACCCACAACTTAATCAGTGCTTGTGGATATAATATCTTTTATTTCCTCTTTAGCTCTATTTTAGCCCACCCATATTATATGAATGATTTTGCCATTTCCCTTCTTAAGTTCTTAGTTTTCCACCAGGCACTGTGGTGTAGGAGTGTAACAGAGCAGAATGGAGTTGCCAGGCACAGTCTCATGGGGGAAAAAATCCAATTCCTTGCCTTTTTGTTTACCAGTATGATGTTTTTCAGACAGATCCCTAAGTATTTTTTCTAAATTTCTCCTTCAGTAACTTGTTCATACCAGGATTCATTCTGAGGGACAGAAAATTCCAGGTAGGTGTGGCCCATCTGCCATCAATGAGCCACCCTGCTCAAAAGTACATAACCCCACACCAATCTTCACATACTGTTCCATTTTCTTCCTAATTGTCTAGTCTAGAAAATACTTCCCAACAGCTCAAGGTCAAAAAGTGGAATGCAGTTGATAGCCAAAACCCAAACTGAGAGAAACCTATGGGTCTTTTGTGCAGGAAATGTGAAATGCTGCATGGTTCCTTCCCTAACTAATTATCTCTGTGACTCCAGTTGTGTGATCACTTGTAGGTGATATGTATATACACACATACACACACACACACACATGTATTACTTTCTGACAGAAGTGATGAGATATGAACTTTTGAGGGACTGTAGGCAGGCAGGCCTCTAAGACCTACTTGAGTAGTGCAGACAAAAGCTGGCTCTCAAAATTCATGTTATCAGCTTTTCCATCTGCAGAAGCTTGGTCTTGTTCTGAGGCAGGTTTTGAAAAGTTGTTACATTAAATGCAGGCCTCTAACAGTGGTGCTGAGCTGATACTCACAGAAACCAAAGAATTCAGCTTATCCAAAAAACCTAGCACAGGGCAAGCAGCAAAAGTGGATGCTTTCCCACCCCGGACCCCTGATGGTAGGGGAGACTATAGCTGCCTCCCTATTCCCAGCAGGCACTTTGCCTGCAGAGCTGCTAGTAATAGAGTATTGACTCACTGCCACTCGAAATATCTGCATGCTGATGTTGCCCAGAACCCAAAGTGTATTACCTCTGCATTAATTGAAATGTAGCTTTCAGCAGCCCTTATAAACGTGCTCAACTGCAGTGTGAAAGCATTTGTTTCCAGCGGAGATCCTGATAACTAGTGAGATTCAGGAGCGCTGACTGACCTTTGATCATCGGCTTTCAGCTTGGCTTGCTGCCGTGCTGGGAGGAGGAAGGGAAAGTTCTTCCTTATAAAAGCCAAGTTCATGTCAGTGTCTCCTGTTAACATTTAGTTTCTTTAGCTAAAAACACAGAGCTTTGAAACTGCCTTTGTACTGAATTGCCTGTCTCCTTTTCCTAGTGATACTCATAGCTCCGAAGTTACGTCTTCATTCTTAATCCATATGTGACTTTAATTTTGATGAATATTGCAGCTGCTGCATTTCCAAGTTTGCCTGTCTCCTAGCTTTCCCCTCATTTCACCTCAAAAACTGCCTTGAGATTTTCCTCAAGGCTGCCAAAGTCAACTTTACCTCCTCCTTGGAACCTCCTTAGCCCCATGGTTTAGGAACAAAACCTCTTGTTGGATGCTGCCCAAGGGCAACCCTGGCTGTGCTGCCCCCAAGGACTGGCACGGTAAGAGCCAGCAACCCTGCAGGCTGCTGTGTGCTTTTGCAGTCCTTGGACTTCTGAGAGAACCAGGGCTCTTGTGCCTGCAGCTCCTTCAGGATTCGTTCCCGTTCATCCTCCCCTGGTGCTTTTTCTGATCGTTCTTCATGGCAGGAGGGTCAACTGACACCTGTTCAAATCTAGGTTTTAGATTGCTGTCTGCTATATGACCTGGGCCTCCTCTGACTTTGGAGCAATTTGTGCAATCCGAGCTTGACTCCATGCATTTCTCTGAAATCACTCTGATTTATCCTGATTACACAAAATCCCCGTAGCCCATGTCACGGGTAATGTAGCTCAGTACTTGTGGAACAATAGCAGATAAGTATGTTTGGCTTCCACCACACCCAAAACCAATACAAAAATGAAAAATTACTAACAATTACTAAGGCAAACTTAAAAAAATGAAATGCAGAAAGGGGAGCAGAGAGGTCACAATATTTAAAATAAATGCAAATTAAATACACAAAATTAATGCATCCCATGATCCACAAAGGCAGTTGCCCACTTTGAACTTTCATGGTGCACTGCGCTACTACACTGCAGGTAAATAACCACAGCCTCAGGGCAATGGCCCATTCAGGAATATGCTAATTTTACACTAAGCCATTGTTAACAGGCAAGATTTAATGGCAGTGACTTTTGTTGGTAGCTAGTCTCCTAAACAAATCTTAAAGCATTTTGATTTGCCTTGTTAAAGGATCAGTTTAGTGTTTCTGGCAGATTTCTTGTTGGTAGAGACGTCTCATCTTTAACTACTAAGAGGGATGCTTGCTGTTGTTTCTGTTGTTTTTCTCCTCCTCTGCTTTAGTTTCATGTTTTCAGGTATTTGACAAGGACCATACCGGTAGATGTGCAGAAATAGGGGAAGGAATGACTGAGTTAGCCCTGGGATGAGTTTAGAAACGTAATAATTTCCAATTTTTGCAAATATTTTTGCCATCAACTTTAATGATATATTGAATCTGCTTTGTTGTAACACATCAGAAGAAACTTTGCATTTTTCCTGAGCCAGGAATTCTTTGGAAACCTGTGTCTCCAATTAATCAATTCTATACCACTGATACATAGTTTCCTAGAGAGCACCACATTTTGATCTGGTATGAACTGATACAATTCTATTGACTTTACCACTGCTGCTTAATTTTTATAGTAGCGTATCTAAGGGATGTTTGGCATTGTACTTACGAGAAGAGGCTTGCAAAGATCACCTGCCTGGGAATCTACTGCCTTTGTGGCCCTTCTCTTGGATTTTGCCACCTGCCTTGTTTGTGGATCTGCTGAATGTGCATCAGGAAACATCAGGACAAGCACCTTCCCCGCATACCTGTTATCTGTGAGGACTTATGTGCCACAGCAATAGCAACCAAACTGTGAAGCCAGAGAGCCTCATTCTCAAAAAAGGAGAATCCAAGGACATTCAAATTCTGGATTTGGAACCATAATAGGTCAGTGAGCCTGTCAGAATCTGACATATTGCATATTTGTGTATTCTGGTGACTTCACATTTTAAATGTGGGCTCACACCAGCTTTGCTCAGTAGCCCACCAGGTTCTTCACTGGGCTGAAACCCAGCCACGTGCCATCCTTGCCTAAGTGGGGCTTCTGAGCAGAGGCTGGAGTCTGACTCGGATTTTAATGGCTTAAGCTATGGTAAGGCTCCATAAGAACCACTGCTCTTTCAGTTGGCAAGAACATTTTGAAGGTCTGCAGCAAGAGAGCATTTAACAAGCCTCTGCTGAAATGAATACCAACAGATTGTAAATTGCAAAGTGCAGTGTAATTGAATCTGATCTCTGGCTTTTACAGACTCTAGTAATTGGAAATTGCCTTTCTTTTAAATATATGCCATTCCAAGGATGGCTCCTTCTTGAAACTGTGATCTGATCATTTTTAAAAGCATAATGGTGCAAAAGAAACAGTAGTATGGAGTCCCCTTGGTACTGGTGGAGGAGGGTGAAGTAAGGACTTTGGGAGCTTCCTGCTGTGTCACTGGTATTAGAAACTAAGTCCTACACTGTAATTAACAGCTTAGCAAATATGAACCCGGTCCTTGAATAGCCACGGCCTGCAGCCCAAATATCAGAGCCCAGTTTGGGTGCAAGCAGGTGACCTGCAGCAGGGCAGGGTGGAAGCAGTCCCGGCCGGCCCTTGGCAGCCGGAGGCAGAGCAGCTCCGGCCAGCTCCGGGTACACTCTGCACACCTCCTTAATCCCGGCCTCTGGCTGAACACTGCCCTGCACACTGCCTAAGCAGTCCTCTCTACAATGCAGGGGGGGTCGAACATTCGTCCTCAGACATGAAAATACAATGATTTCCCTAAGTTTTTGTTCCTGTAGTGCACACTCCTTCTCCTCATATGCCCCTTTTCTGTCTCAATATCCTTTATTTGTGACAGATATTTTAGTTGCCTAGATATTGATTAAAGATTTCATAGAAAGCCACAAACAGATTTGAGGCCTGGAATCTTTAGTAGGAGAGCCTCAATGGAGAGCTGATTCAGCTTTATCAGGAAGAAGATTAAAAGCTGCCTTACTCAGGATAAAGTACCCTCACAGAAAGATGGTACTACCAAAAAATGATTGAATTACTCAAGAGAATGTGTGGAGACTGGTGAAGTATGTCTCAGACATCTGGAACCTGAGGGCAAGTGAGCTCAAATTAGAAATTTGGCTTAATTTTGAAATAATTTTTATTACTGAAAAACACTCCTAGGAGTGTTTGTTCATATGCTCTTCTTAAGATAAGAATTAATATATTTTCAGAAGACATGTTTTAGCCAGATATTTACTTAAATAGATGGTTATGTGGTTCTTTATGGGGTTACAGAATTGAAATTAAATACATTGGAGATTAGAAAGCGTGATTGTTGTGGTCCATTCTTGCCTTTAACTCTCTCACCTTAATACAGACCAATTTCTCACCTCTATCTGCCAGGTAAGTGAATACTCAAAACTGGCTTCAGACAGCAGCCATGAATTCTAGAAAATTCAAGTAGAATGGAGGGTAAGAACTTCTGTGAACCTTTCTCCACATCTACCTACTTTTTCCAAGGGGGGAAGAAACCCTCACAGTGCTCTTACATGGTGCTGCAGGTAGATGTTGGTTATCACCTCCTCCTCATCCTTAAAACAGTAACAACTTAAAAGTTGTTTTGTTGTCCTGGTTCTTGATGAGGCCATACCACCACTTCTCTTGTTGTGCATAGTGAATAAAAGGAAACATCCTCATTATGAGGTGCTTTGGAGGGTCATCGTGGAAGAGGCTGACCAGCACCATCTTGTCCTAAAGGCTGAGTCTCTTTTGTAGTTTCCAAGTAGCTCAAAGCTGCTGTCCACCAGCTCTGCCTGCCAGTTAGGGTGATTATGTTCTCAACTTTCCATTTAATGGGCTGGGAAGTGTATAAATTTGGCCTGGGAAGACAATTATTACCTGCAACTGCACTCTGCCAAGATACAGTTAACAAGGTGGGTTTCAGTTTCACATTTCTTCTTCGCTGGAACTATTTGGACTGGCTATGGCATTTTGCTCCATGTTTTTCCTTCATGAAATCCATCTGCTGGTTTCTTCTTACTTAAAAAAAACATATTTTGCCTGCAAGTCCCCAAATAGCCAATGCTTCCCCAACTCCCACCTTTTTAAGGAAATACAGCTTGAGTAGCCATTTGTGCTGAGTAGTGGTGTTTGAAAAAGTGTGAATGTGTTACTGCAGTCATAGGGAAGGAGATGAGACCAGGTATTGCCCATTGCTTCCATTATCTCAGATGGAGGTGTGTGCAAACCTCTAGCAGCTAGATGGTTTTAGTGAGGCACCTGAAATTAGAAACCACTTCTAATAAACACTGCATAAATAACATTAGTATGAGGGATTAAAGGAAGAGCACTGAAGGAATTTAAGGGCAAGAGGTTGATGGGTTCTCCTTACAACACTCCTTCAGACCTGTGTCCAAATTCCCACCATTTACCCTGCAGGGTTACTCCGTCTGCTGTGCCAAGGCAGTTGTCTCTTTTGGAAGAGGTAACAGTTTCACATATGTACCATATTTTAAGAATGAGTGACTGGCTTCAAGGAATCAGAGTTTTAGTTGCACCTAGGTAATTCTGCTAGCTAATAAATATAGTTAGCACTAACTTCTTTATGGATATTCAGAAGTTACTGCACATGCAGTCTGAAGGATTCTCCCTGCTTTTAACTATTTTTTTTTTTCTGTGCTCACATCACTGTTGGGATTCTGTGTTCTCTCAGAAAGGTAGAAGTAGCATTTGTTCTTCTTTCTAGGACACAACATTCTGCCTGCATATTTCTACCTCTGAATTCACAGCTAGGCTTCACCCAGAAGGCACTGACATAAATTATTTAATTTTATGTTTTGAAGGTTCCCTGTGATCATATACAAAACATTCCATTTGAAAGTGGTTTTTGTAATCAAATTTGCTTTTAGATTTTAAGCCATAAAGCTCTGTTGAATGAACTCGGATAGAGCATACCCTTTCAAGTAACTTTTTTGTTAAGAACCTTAAACCAGATCTGTTTAACAAGTGCTCAATGAATGTGGTCTCTGCTGCTTCTGTGGTAGTGCAGTGTTGTGATATTCTATGGAAAGGCACACTACAAGCAGTTTGGACCTGAGAGTGGTTAGCAATCTGTGGAACACAAGTCAGGGGCTCTGCTGTGAATTCCTCTACAAAGCTGTTATGTGATCCTGAGGAAGTCGCATTGCCTGTTCATTCCTGCCTCTTTCCCATGTCTCATCTGCTGACAGTACTCTACTTAACATATTTCCTTTGGGAGGTTGTAAATACAACATTTTAGGGTCCAAAACTGTAAATTTCTGAACTCATTCTGTACTTGTACCTCACCAGTTGGATTAGACAAGACATATAAAGAAGAGTTTGCTCTTCACCTGTTGGTATCATACCTTCTGAACCAGACTTACAAGGGAATTATCTCATGCATAAACAAGGCATAGACATATAACCTTGTGACTGTGTTTGCTCAACAGTGTGGTTTTGAAAATCCAGCTCACTGTCTGCAGGCATCGTGTTAAATATGTCTTGCTCTAAATTATCAAGCACATTCAAGTGGACAATTGCAAATTCCCATGAGAATATAAAATGTTACATCTTTAAAAAATCTCTGAAATAAAATTCCTTCATTTGATACTGATATTACAGACTGAAGGACTTTTTAGTTGGCCACTGACCAATTCTCCTCAGAAAATTAATTTTAAAGTATTGCTTATCTATACATTCTGTTTGTGTGCATGATAGGAGATAATTGTTTCATTTTGACTAACTATACTGTACATCCTTGTGCTGCAAAGCAGTAATTGTGTTGATAAAGTTCCCCAGAAAAAAATTCCACTATGTGCAACTTCAAAAATCACCTTGAATGATGTTAGAAATGCAAAAGTTTGCTTTTCCTCAAGTTTAGTTACAGAAACCATCTAACTGCTAAGACCTCCCCCAAATCAATCTTTCCTTAGTAACGTATAAAGATTCTGCTCAGTATCTATGTAATATATATATGTGTGGGAATATTTTCTTACTTAAATTGTTCATGGGAAACCTTATCCTCCTTGTGTAATGTGAGATGAAATATGGACACCAACACATGCCAGTAGGCCATGCAGTGGAGGCAAGGCATTGATTAGCTGTCCTAGCTTTCTCTGAAATGAGGTGGTATGCACTGTATCAGTCTATATCTGCACAACCTGCCACAGAGAGCACAAAGAGCTTCATCTACAAAACGTATTTTACAGAGATTTCCGTGGGGAAGGAAACATCTTAATACCTTAGGAGCTCTGGAATCAAACATATGGCAATTCTGAGATTTTTCAAGCAGTGCTGCATTTGCTTCCTTCTGAAAGTGTAGCTGGATGATGTCTGCCTGTCTTTCAGACAAGCAGCTATTCTGTCGAGCATTGCTGATCATCCGGGTGTGATCCAACAGCAGCTCTCCCACTTGGCTCTGCTGTGCCATGCTGCAGCCAGGGATGGGCTCTTCTGGCTGTGATATCTTCCATCTTCCGATCAATGCCGCCCCACTAAGCGAAGAGAAATACAATATTCATAGGAAGAAAGGGAGAATGCAAGGAGCTCTGCCTCTCTTTCTCAATGATGCGAGCATGCAATCAGGAATGCAGACACCAGGATTTTGGTCCCCACTCGCTTTTTCTGTATGCTACACATGACCCAGCATCTAACAGAAAAAAGGAAATCTCTTTTCTGATATCAGATCCTATATTTAGAAATCAGCATCGAGTCCTGTTTCTGTGCCAGGCAGCTCCTGGCTAACTGAAGAAGCTATCTCGCTACTCCCACCTGTGGATCTTCTGTTATGAAACTAGGTACAGATTTCTTTAATGGTCTCTTTAAATGAAAAAAAAACCCCAATCTTCTGGGTCTCCTAGAGAGACTTTGACAGCTCAAACATAATTTTCCATGTAGGATTTAGCCGAGACACATAATCTACTGTCTGCAAAGTAGTGAAAGCCTTGGGGCTTAAAATGACCATTAAGTAGATCTACAAACCTCAATTTTTGTCTCAGATAAACATCTATGGATGCTGCAGCTCCTATCATTTAGCAGCACGGTGAAGCACTGTATCAGAAATTTTACTGTTGCATCACCTCAGCTGAGCCGCAATTGCAGATTGAACAAGAAGGAAAGCAAAGCTTCCTCTATGTGTTTTGCAGCTCATACACTATAAGCTTTGCAAAGATAAAATAAATGGGGTGGCAGTGGGGAGGGTGTATGAGGGTGTCAGCAATTAGTGTAGCTGTAAGCTTGCTTTCTCTGTGCATTTAAATAGAGATCTCCTGCTAACTGAAGCCTCTGTGTGGCTCGGTAATAGCCTCCTCTGTGCTGCCCCAGCCACAGCTCACCCTTTGCTGCACATCTAGTGCTGAAGGCTGGACCCTGCTTCCTTACACAGAGCCTTAACCTTGCCTTGCCCTTCCACCGCACAACAGCCGCTTTGTTTCCTTTCACTAAGTCAGACATCACAAATTCCTTCCCTCTAAAGCCATTAAAACAGAACCGGCACCACCCCAAGTGGTTTCAGAACTAACTGATTTAGATGCTGGAGTCTGCTGCAAGGCCAAAAATAACTCCCCATTTCTTCCTCCTTCATTGGTGAAAGTAGGAGAGAAAGTGGCCAATGACAGAGACACAAATCCCCCGTAGGCATCGGAGACAAATCTATTTTGTGGCAGGAAAAAAAAATAATGCTCCTGAAAAATGTTTCTTTGCTCAGGCCAATAGATACAGACCTGCTGCATGCAATTTTGCTGAACCGATGGTATCACTTCAATGGCTCACGGACTACATAAAATGCATTACATAATTATATTTTTAAACACTGTCCCCAGCTGTGCTGATGCACATAAAAGCTGTGTTTACAATGGACTCAGCACATGTAATTATTTTGTGGCACTAGCTCTGTGCATTTCCTTGATGGATGCTCCACGGTGCATAAAATTGTAGCTTTTATCATAGATTCTTGAATATATTCTTTGGCTGTTTCAGCTTTAAATACTCTGTTGTCCTCGCATGGGTGAACAGGACTGATGCCTGGAAGGGCTAAATTATAGCATCTGAGGGAACACCTTTAAGTCCTCTGGGAGCAGCAGAGATTAGTGCTGGAGTTGAGGCACCTGGGTCACGGGAAGCACTGAGCAGCAGAGCTGGCTGCTCCTCCGTAGAGGCTTCCTGTGCTGCTCCTGGGGACAGAGCAAGGGCCCTGCCCCTATTTGGCCTGCACAGATTCATCCCAACCTGATTAATGCTGCACCAACCCAGCCTCTGTGGGACGGGGAGGCTCAACAACGCCTTATGCCTGGTGAATGTGGGAGCAAAGGGGCTCTTGGCTGTCGGTGCAGAGTCAAACAGAACACAGCCTGGACTGCTGGGATCAAAGAACAGCTTTGATTTATCTTCCATTCTGTTTGTTTACAGTGAGCGAGCTCCCGGCATTTCACTGTGAGCTCTCCCTTCTCTGTTCTCCATCCCGTTGTGGAATACCAAGCATTTCTTTACCCTAGTGCAGTAGCTGATGCATAGGACCCAGTGAAGAGTACAGTGGGATATTTATTTTAGATCTGTTCCTGTGTTCTTGAGTATTAATAACGCTGTGAAAACCTAGATGCTGGAAGTATTGGTACATAACACAGTCCAAAAGTTTTGCCTGCCAAGCAATAGCACTTGGAAATAAATAGAGACAAAAAGTAATACAATATCCTGAAGAACAGCTTCAAAATGATGGAAGAGCAGCACCACATGTGCACCTTTCATTTTTTTAACTATTGCTGCAAAGAACTGGCAGACTTTTATTGTCCATAAGCAAAATCGTTTGGCATTTTACCTCTAATCCCTGGCTAACCTTAGATATGAGACTCCACAAAGGAAATGAGGAATTTGTGGGAAACCATTTTTTAATGGCAGGTGTTTGGTTGGAAATCAGGTTTGCTTTCTGGTAGTAGATAACTTGAATTCCTTTGTTATCATTCCTTGCCCTTTTCAGTCCTGTGTTTAGTCATGGAAGCTGGAAGCCTATACTTCCCCAAGCACAGTTGCATCATGTAAACTATTAATTGGTCTAATGCCAACAGTGATCAAATTATTCCAAAGCAAATGGCCTGACTGTTGGTAAACCAAGTTTTCCATCCTCACATGAATATGGGCTTCTCCTGTCATGGAAACTCTTCAGCTACGGATGTCCTTAGCATTCCCTATGTTTGGCAAGTGAAGTTTACATACGAGCTTCTAGCCTGTTGATGCATTTTGCACCAAAGTGTCAGGTGATGGAAGAACAATCTTTGGAGCTGAAAAAAGTGTGGAACCACATAAGTTGATTGCGTGTTCGTTTGCATAGCCTGCCTTTCAGATAAACCTTATCCCTGCAAGTGTACTGGTACTTGAAAAAGAGTCCTTGAATAACCTGCACAGAACCTGAACCACCAGAGAGATGCTACTTTGGAAAAGCAAGCAGAGGAACGTACCAGAAGCAGTGCAGAGGAAACACTTCTGAAGTAAGCCCCCCTTGTATTGTTCATATGTGTGTCCATCCTGTTTCTGAGGCACAAGGTGTTGTTATTTCATTAGAGATAACGTGGCTTGTGCATATGAAATAAGGGTACATTTCTCACTGGGTAGGACATACTCCTTTCTTGCTCATCTTACTGAACTATGTGATTATTATCTTCTAAAATGGCTTATTTCCTTCTACTCCCTTACTCTAGTCTATCAGCATCTAGGCCAAAATATGTTTTATAAATATGTGGTCATCTTACACAAATCAATGTAATTCCGTGTGCTGTAATATACAGCTATGACTTAAGCCAGTGGAGAATCTAAGTCCTTGGTATTTTGTAGATAAACCCCAACATTTGTGATCAAAGAAGAAATAATTCTAGGTATCACATGCTTGCATGGTTACTCTTCCACATTAGTTACAGTCCTTTGCTGCAGCCACTTGTGCAAGACTTTTGTGTTTATCTTTGTGTACAGGGAGATAAGAGTTGCTCATCTTTTGCAAGACATTAGGTGTTGCATACAGACAAGAGTAGGTATCCACACTGAAGTTAGTGCAAGTTTTCAGTTTAACAGGAAAAAAACCAGTCCTCTTAAGAATACAGTTTGAACCCTGAACTTCGCCTTTTGTGCCTAAGTCACCAGAAGCTTCTGTTTCCAAAAGCAAAACAATGCTTTGAGAAGTCACAGTTCAGTGTAAATTATATCATGGTTATAGGAGTTGAGGCATCATCATTGTTGCATTAAGTCCCTCTTGGAAATGTCCAATAAAGCTAGAAGGAAAATGAGACTTATTTTACTGATTTTTTTTTTGAGCACTTTAATTCCATTCTTGCTATATTGTTATCTGTGAGGAGCTTTTTCTTTTTTGATTCTATAAAGTTCTATCACTATATTATCTAAGCAGCTAAGTACTCAAATTATGTAAGTTGTACATAATAGGATGTCTGTAAAACTTTGCTCCTTCCAGCTTTGGAAATTTCTATATTGCTCTTCTCTGGTGACTCAGCTAAACATCTCCCATATGATCTAGGAGGATGTGTGGTAGGGTGGGATTTCCACCCTTTGAAGGAATGTATTCCAGTCCTCAGGTATGACCACAGCTGTAGCCTTGCTCTCTTCCCACAACCCCTGGACTTTTCTGGGCAGCCTTTAACCATTGATCAGTGAATGCATGCTGTAGTCCCTGCCATGCATTTAAGATCTGTCTATCTAGGAATATTTACCTAAAGTTTTCAAAGCAAAAAAATCCACCTTTTGATTTGCACAGCAGGAGCATTTGCCTGTTGTACCAGATAGCAACCTCAATATGTACTTTCACGGTCTGTTTCTTCTAGAGGGTATTTTTGGCCCATAAGTGGTGTTTGAAGAATATTTCTACCAGTACTATTTTTATGATATGTCTCTCGTCATGGTGCATTGCTAACCATATGGCCAAGTACAGTTTATGCAGCTACATGGCAAGGTTTACTGCCCAGCAGGCATGAGAAGCATTTATTTTGAATAGATGTGTATTGAGGAAAAAAAACCATTCCAGTTCAAGGATACAGACTTAGGACTTTTATTTCTTCTCTTGGTTCTCCCTTGGTTTTAAATGAGGTTCAGCATCTCTCCCTTGGAACCTCACTGCAATAATGTGGGCTCAGAGCAGCTGTTTTTACTTTGCCTTGCTGATGGCTGGCAGGAGATGAAATATGGAGGAGTAAATTCTGCCTGGCTGCTACAGGTTGCATCACAGAATCACTGACTGGTAGGTCTCTGAGAATTGTTACTGATAGCTAGATTTTATCTTGGTTGGGGTAAGAGCTCATGAAACAGGATGACTCAAGGAATGACTAATGAAAGCTTTATGATGAAACTTCTGTCTTAAGGCGTATCAGCTGTGACCAAAAATTAAAATCAGGGCATTATTTGACAGTCTAGGGTGAGTGAGCAGATGCCCTGAGTCCAGCTTCTTGTAGAAATATGTCTTCAGTGTAAAATCCACTAGTTCAGCTTGTATCAATTAATGTCAGTCAGGAAAGGCACAAATGGTGAACTATGCCGTTACCCCTCTAGTGGTTTCCCTCCTTTAGAGCTGGGCCATTTAATGAGCAGATGATATTGCCATTACTTTGTGCTTTTCTATTTTGTAAATAAATCACTCCAGTCAGGCGTATACACACAGCTTTTTGTCTTCACAAAGAAACACAGGCTCCAGGTCTCTCAGAAACAGTTCCAGCTGCTCAACTGGCACTACATTATCAATACAGGCATCATAATATTTAGGTGGGCCTCCTATGCAAATATCATGGGGAGTCCCCCTGCCTGACTCTTATTTATGCCTCTACCAAAATATCTTTCTTCAGCTCCTTGATCCCAGGTCCTGGAATTTACAGTGTTTTACAAGTACCTTTGCTTTTCTTGTGACACCAGTAGCTCCTCTACAACTCCAAATCATTAGTCACACACCTAAGTCAATGTGGAGGTATCACCTACTGTTTTGACTTAGCAGTGCTCAGTAAAATTACCTCCTGCCTTCTTGTGCCAATGGTCACATTTTCTGTACAGCAACATCAGATTTCCCCGTTTCTGCCATAATGCATAGTTTTCCCTGGAGAAGAACAAGGTCCCCCTTTTGGGCAGGGTACAAATGAGGCAGGACTTGCTCAAGGTGCGGGGGCATAGAAAGGGGACATTTGCAAGTTTTGCTCCAGGCAGTCAGGAGATGAGATGGGGATCAGGGAAGTCAGAGGTTTAGCCTTGGCTCTGATAATGATTTTCTGTGTGGCCCTTTGTAAGCTCTTTCATATTTCCACCTCATTTTTCCCAACCCTAAAATGGAGTTCAAAATCATCACTTCTCTAACACCTCCCTCTCCACACACACACACACACACACACACACACACACACACAGAGTTGTGAGGAGGTTTAATGTTTATCTCAGAGGCTTTGAACAGTATCATACATCCAGGCAGTATATACAGGCACTTAGACCTCAGAATGAGCTTTAGAAAAACATCAGTAAAGAAAACAGCATTTGTATTTTAATCATATTAATCATAAATTTGGGATTGGAACAGAAAAAGTGATTAACAAACCTGCAAAACAAGCTTTATTTCATTGGCTTGAACTGCTTTGTAGTTCTGTTTGTGTATGTCAAAGTGATGTTCAGTCTTTTTAAATGAGTCACAGGACTGGAAGAACAGAAATATTTGATGGTAACATATAGCAGCAAAACAATTACCCTTTTTATTCTGACAGGCATCATAACCAGAATAGCAAGTTAGAGCTAGAGGTTTAGGCTAGTGGTTTCTTTGCACATATCAGGGATTTTAGATCTGCTTGCAAGACAGTGAAACAGAACTGAAATGTCAGAAAAATTAAAAGATAACACTAGATTAAACAATAAAAGCAAGCATGCCAGTTAGGATACAATTATTTACATTTATAAAAGTGCTACTGATCAGTGAGTCCATGCAGTATTCTCACACAACACAGCCTTGTCTAGCAGCTTTCTGTACCTTTATCCAGAGGAGACTCCTTTCCACCCTGCTTGCTGCATTGCACCACTGATTTAGTGAAGACATCATCCTCATAAGGATGCTCTTCTAACTCACCTCTGAAATCCGCTTGCTTTTCTCCTCTGACAATTAGGTTTAAATGTGCTGCAGTAAAGTACTCATCCTTAGCAGTCGTATGGCTTTTTAAGTGATAAACTGCATTAGCAAATTTCTTATTAGACAATCTATCAAATGAGGTCATACACAATTTTAGCAGTCTCATCTTGATTTATAGCATGATCACAGCAAATTATGCATACACAAACCGGCATGCTGGCTGTCAAAGTCATGTATTTTTACTCTGCTAAAGAACCTATTTCCAGGCCAGCCCAGTGGCCTACTGGTAGCACCCTGCACCACCACTTTGCCCAGTTTGTGGGACAGCCCTGAGGCTCACCCCTCACCTCTTATTAGGACTGACGAGAGTTGGAGGCGGTAGGCTAAATCCTTGCTCCGTACTTCACAACAATAATCCTTACTGGCGTTTATTCTGACAGGTTTTCCATACTCCCCTTAAGTAAGGACATAGGCTTGCTTGGAAGGGTAAGCTTATGCATGGGGAAACTGTGTCTGCAGGGTGCTGATCTGCTCCCTGGCTCCCTTCTGTGTTCCCAAGGGAATGAAAAGCGAGTCGGAGTGAATCATCAGGCAGCATTGCGCACGACTGTAGCAGAGTCTGCTTCCCAGTCCGGGCTGCTCGGGCCAGCAGGGGCTTGGTCACCAGCACCCACCGGCCCTGGAGGAGGCAGTGCTCCATCTCCTGCCATCTGCACTGGGGAGCCACGGCACCTGCCTCACTACCAGAACACCCAAGGAGCAGAGGGAAAAAGGGGAAGAAGTTTCAGGAACAAACACAGTTTCTGAACGGCCCTTTGCTAGTGCTGTTGCACTGTCGCTCACCATACCTGGGATCTAGTCCCCACGCTGCAAGTAAATTGCTCCTGGGAACCAGAAGGGACACGATTCCTATCCCCTGGCTTCAAACCTCTGCAGAAAACACTTCATCCATTGACATCTATCTGTATCTACAATAGTGGGGAGCCGCAATAAATGATCTGGTCTTGCCTTTCTCTTCACCTTCTCTCACCTCACATTGCTGTTTCTAGGGTTTAAGCTGTGTGAAGAGGCAAGAGTACGTGGCATCTGCGTGGTTCTGAGTAAGTTATGTCTTTCCCACTGGACTTGTGGCCAAAGCCTGCCCATGAAGGATCAAGTGTGATGGAACAAGATGTGTTCCTCAGCATTCCAGGTATCTGTCCCTAAACTGCAGAACAAAAACTAAATAAATACCTGAATAAAAATTTCCCCAGGGAATGTAACGTCTTAGAGGCCTAACTATCACTACATGAAAATTTCTTGAAACAATCAGTACACAGATCTCCATGTTGTCTATACAAGAATATTCCTGGAGTGAGAGACTGGAAGAAATCAAAATCATTTATCAAAATGAGCAAGCAAAGGGCATGCTTTCAGCTGTTTTGCACATGCTCTCGTAATTTTGCCTAACCCTACTGAATGAGCTTTTCATGTATATATGTGTGTGTATGCATACCTGTCATGAGTAAAATCTATTGTATCCTCAGTTGACAAGCTGTGTTTGGCAGATTGCAGCAGGGTTTGGGAAAAGAAATTCATGACCCAGGCTAAGAGTAGAGTATAGGACTTCCCTCCAGAGCTCATCATCCAGAAGAGCAGCAGCACTGCCTCCCCATGCTGGTACCAACACCAGTCCGGGGTCCCTCTTCCCTCCCCACCTTTTACCCCTGCAGAGTGGATGATGAGAAGGGGCTTCTTTTTTTTGGGGCACAGTTTTACAGTGAAAATTTGGCGAGTGATGGAGCTACCCAGGTTGTGCCAGCCTTGCAGCGAGGCTGTGCCACAGGATGGAGAGGGGTGAATGGGCAGAAGTAGAGAGCTGGCTGCAGAATGGGTGACTGGAATCCCCCAGCACCTGAAGAGAAGCGCTGAGGGAGGGCGAGGGGCTCTGCAGACACCCCTCGGGCCCCACAGCACTCGCAAACAGCAGCCTCTCCCCAGGCTCCGCGCTGCAAGGGCACGTCCCGCCGAGCAGCGCTGACTGAAACCAGAGCTGGAAGCAGGGCAGAAAGTCCCCTTTGGTGCAGCGGGCACCGGGCTCCCCAAGCCCTGCCCGGCCCCGGAAGGGGAAGGGAAGGGGGTACAGCACCATCTCCCCACTTTGTCTCTGGGGGGTCCCAGCTGGGGCAGCCCCGGCTCCGTGGGGTGATGGGGCCCCCCCAGCAGCCCGGGTTGGCCGCTCCTTCCGCAGACCTGCCTCTGCAGAGGTGCTCGCAGCCATTGGCACGGGCGCTGCAGCGCCGGTTGCCTGGCAGCGGGAACGCGTCCTCTTCCCCACGACAAACATCATCTCCATCGACCCAGACCTCCTCCCGCTTCAAATGTCTGCCCAAGCCGGAAAGCTCAGCGAGGGGAAATGTAGCTCGCAGAACTGAGCTGAGGAAGCCCCGTTTTTTCACTGGGATAGTGCAGGGACCTTGCACTGATCAGCTGCCCCACAGGTGAATTCATCCAGCACCACAAGCAAAATTCCACGGGCTTGGCCATTCAGCCCGGATTAGCACTAAGAGAACAAGCTCCCTTCAAGAAACACGTGCTGATTACATGAATATTTATCTTTATAGAAAAGTGTCAGAGGAAAAAGTAAGTGTGAAGCTAAGCCCCAAGTCTGCCTTTTTGTGTCTGGGTTTTTGGGTCCTGCTGAAAACACACCAACGTGCTTGATGTGCTGAAAGAAGGCAAAGCACCGTGTCTGATCAGGAGCACAGCGTTGCTCTGGGTCTCGGTGCCTTACAAAGCATGTGCAGCGTGTTTATCTGCCTGCCGCTGCATCCAGCTGCTGTGCTGTAGGAACTCTGCTGCTGATACCGCAGCAAGCACAGCACGATGAGTTTGAGAGACAGAAATCAACAACTTCAGAGATATCCATCTTCCTTAAAAGAAAGCAAGGCTTTATGAGTCAGGCAGATTATCTGCCAGCAGCCCACTGAAGAGAGCTGTCTTCTGCAGAGGGGTGGAGGACGGGAGGATCCTGATGAGTGCAGCAAGGGCGAGGGGACAGGCTGGCAATGGAAGGGGAGAACACAGCTGCTGCAGTCTCCATGCCAGGGTGCCAGGGCTGTGCATAGAGCACGTGGGAGAAAAAGTTCGTGGACTCCTTCCTCAGGGGGCTGTGATGTACTGCAAGGATGTGGACTTGGGCTGCTCAGGCCCTGGGAGAAGCCAGGTTTGATGGAAGTGCCAAGGTGCCCAGCAGTGATGAGCTCCACAGCACCACAGCTGACCACTGCGTTGTGGGGTGGATTCCTCTATGGTGAGGTGCAGTTATTTGAAGGGACAGAGTACAATGACACTCTTTCTTCCTGCCTGCAGGAAGTCTGAAATTGCTGTGGCCTCAGTTATTTTCTCAGTCTACTTTGAAACAGAAGATTTGTCTTGAGGAGGCTCAAGCTACAGGAAAGTAGTCACACCAGGTGCAGAGGCAGCTCCCTTCTGACTCAACATGGTCTGAGAATAAGTATCCTGCCATCAAGGAGCTGCAGCTTCATGGTCAGGAACATTGGCATTAGCCTACCCACCTAGAACTGTGGCTCAAGGGAGCCAAAACCAGGGCAAAATGAGAGGGGCAGAGACCAGTTGCAGGGAGGGACCCAGCAGAGGAGCACAGCAGCTCATCCATTTTCAGGTGAAGAAGGACATCCTTGGTGGGTGATGCACAAGAGGAGCTCTGGCACAGGGGTAGAGCTGTTGAGGTTGGAGGAGGGTAGGGAGGAAGGGCTGCTATTTAATTGCCAGCCCTGGTTCTATCTGCAAATAGGAGGCCGAGCTGTCACTGGTGTGCAAAGTAGCAGATGGCCTAATTGTGAGATTTCTCCCTTGCAAGAGCAAAATGCTATGCTGTTTTTAACATCTTTGCCTAGAGCTAGCTTCAGATACAACCAAGATATATAGTGCTAGAAATGTGCTCTAGAGATAATCAGGAGAAAACTGTGCTTGAAGTGAGATTTAAAAAATAATTATTATGGCCTATTGCTGTTAGTCACACATCCCGAAAGCTGATCTGGCTAAAAGAGCTTTCCAAAGCATCTTCTGCTTGACAGATCATCTGGAAATTATTCCATCATTGTGTCACCATGTCTCGCCTTATAACCCCCAGGACACCGTCTATGTATGCACACCATTTCTTCCCTCTTCCTGACAGAAAATAATTCTCTCTAGCTTCTGATTTTTCTCATGCAGCTTCAACAGGTTGTGTGCAGTTTCTTGTCTTGGCCATTTCGCTAGAGAGCACAGGGCCTCCATGAAGCATGGCCACCTCATCTCTCCTTGGGTGCCTGTAAGAGCTCAGTGCCCTGCAGAGCTCCAGGCCTGCAGGCAGAGACAGCAGAGCTCGCCAGTGTCACACTAATACCAGGTGCTTGAAACTTTATATTGAAGGTGCAGGGTTGTTACTGGTGAGTCGTTATGGCAGGTGCATTTTGTCAGCTTCAGCTCTGATCTGAAATCAGGGGAGAGGGCAGCACTTTTCCCAGCTGGCTCAGGTTTGCAGAGAAAACTCTGGTAAGGACTTTTGTGGAGAGAAAACTTTGACTAGCCTGTAAATCTGCTTAGTGTCACTATCCAAGTGAAGGCAAAACCTAGGGCAAGGATCAGCTTGGAATGGAATCAAGTGAATGCTCTGTTTGAGGACAGAAGCCCTTGTTGATTTTTTTTTTGCAGGCAACTGACCATATTTTTAAGGACTTTTGCCTGCTGTATATAGCATGTGCTGCCTCTTTCTGACAGGCCTTTAAACTTCATGATGTCTGTTGGGATTTTCTGGTAATAAAAGGGCTTTAATGGGTTATCTGTAAGCTTTGTCTCTTAAGTATGGGGTTGTATTAAATCTTCTTTAAATCTACCTTTCCCTTACTGTCCATCTTCAAAAGACTCTTATCCATGCAAAAGATAGATGTCTGTGCTGCAGCAGTCTGTCCTTCCCATCCTTTTCTCTGACTTTCTTCACCTGTTTGCTCAGAGGTCTCCTGCTAAAAATCCCCCAGCTGTGACACACCAGCCCATCTCTCAGATCTCACTGATTTAATGTCTCTCTCAGCCTCCATGTAAATCTCCCTATCTTTCCCTTCAAGGTCCTCTTTAAGTTACTCTGCCTTTAATCTCATTCCTCCCACTCCTCCTCCTATTCTCCCAGTCATCTCTCTATCTCCTCATTTTATCTTGTTCTTGGATGGTTCAATCTTGCTTTCTTTCTTCATAGTCCTCAGACACCTCAATCCATCTCCCATTTTCTGTTAGCCAAACACTTTTCTTCTTCTTCTTCTGTCAACTCTACCTTAAATCCCTTTTTCTTCCTTGCTAGCACTAACACACCGCATGCCCTCATGCAGAACCATCTGAGCCGCTGTCCCACGTGGTTTTCCTGGAGTGCATGTTCTTCACACCAGGAATTTGTGGCTCTCCTACAGTGCACACCCCACAGATACAAACACACAAGGGTCTTCTGAAGAACAGCAGTTGCTGGTAAGTAACCATGAGTTATTAATCCCATTGCTTATAAGACACACAGAAAACTTTCTCCAGCTGGCTAATGAGGAATCTTTTCTGTTGATGTGAATGCACATTTTGAATGCTCCAACTAGGTAAATGCATAAAAATGAGTGTTATTTAAACTTAGAGTGACTGAAACTTCCTATAGGTGGCAAAGACATATGAGGGACATTAGAAGAGGTTTGAGGTCTCACTTCTACATTGTTTTGCACTAGCACATCATCAGTGGCTGCATCCAAGTCGCCTTTAACAACTTTACATCCCTGCACATGACAAATAATAGGGACTAGCTCCCACAGAGCAGAGGAAATACAGCAGCAAGTGTCTCACATCCATTTCTCAACTGTCATCAAATAGCTTTTATTCATGGCATAGCACAAGTGTCAGCCAACTGGCAAAGGCAGCCTATATTAAAAATGTTGGGGATTATTCATGTCAACAGACACAGGGGAGCTTTTCTCAGTCAGTGGATCTGCACTAGTGGAGGTATGAAAATGCAGCAGGTTCTCTACAGTAATCTCAAATCTGAATAACTTCAGAAGGAGGCCAGCAGCAGACTGCCATTTCCAAGTACAATGAAAAGTAATCTAGCACAGTTAGACGAGAGCTTGGATAGGCAGAGGTTTAACTGTGTGGTTAGATAGAAAAGGTTTAACTGTGTGGTTAGATAGAAAAGGCTATGCCATAAGGATATTGTCTAGAAAGACTGAGGTGGTACGTTTTAAAAAACGCTCAGATTGAAAATGGTCTGGAGGTTGTGAGCTGATGGTGGCTCTTCAGGTTTGCTTCTGATTACCCAATTAGCTGTTAGGTCCTTAGCCTGTTTGATTGCAGGCATTTCCTGCACTGTTTTGAGTAGAATTTCTGTGGGCCACGTGATTTGTCTTTTATGGACAAGGAGCAATTTGGAAATGGATTAATTCCTTCTCTTTTTAAAAAATTAAAAATTAACAGCCCTGTTTAACTGAAAA
This sequence comes from Hypocryptadius cinnamomeus, assembly GCA_013400635.1. Taxonomy (NCBI): domain Eukaryota; kingdom Metazoa; phylum Chordata; class Aves; order Passeriformes; family Zosteropidae; genus Hypocryptadius; species Hypocryptadius cinnamomeus. Next base: position 33,794 of record VYZP01056609.1, read on the forward strand.
TAATGTTTATTAAATGTTTGAGACTTCTAGTAGGTAAAAATATAGGATGGACACAAGCAGTAAAATTGCTTATCTTTAAAAACATCATGTAAAGCTGGAGAAGAATGGAGGTTTGAGATGCCTCGGGTTAACTATTAAGGAGAATTCCCTGACTGGTATTTTGAGTCCCACTGTATTTGCAGAAGACTATTTTATGCTGTCATCTTGCATTTTGAAATGGTTGATTTTAAAACATATGGCCTGCTCCTTTTTCCCCTCGATTATTTTTGACTGGATTAATTCTCTGAACTCTGTGATGTTATGTGGATATGAAATCAGGAGCAATTTAAGTGGAAAATAAAAAATTAAGGCCTATGCAAGTCATCATGAGTAAGGTGACCTGATCTGCTCTGACACAGATCTATGTTCCACTTATGCTTTGGAAAACTTTGGATACTGTATTTTTGTCAAAACCTAATTTCTGTACGAATGTGTGATGCAGAAGAAACCCAACCAGCAAAACCCTGAGATGAATCCCCATGGCATCTCCATGACAACATATAGATGCAGAGTCTGCTATATACATCCTTACCAGCAGACTGACTGCTCCCAGCTTTTTCCCACGCTGAGCTGAAAGGCAGACTGACCAACAGGCTGCAGAGGATGTTGCTGGGATTTAAATGTGGAAACTGAAGATCATGTTTCATTCAGGGTAAACCAGAGGCAAATGGAGCAGCCTTACAGAAGAGGTGAGCCTTGCACCACAGCTTCCCTTGCTGAGGCTGCTTGGTCAAGTAAAGGAATGGGCACTGGCAGGTCTCCACTGAGTTTGAAAATTCATGTGGAGGACCTTTGCAGGGCTCTGAAAGGCCTGCCAAAAGCTTGTTAGTGTGACTTACCAGCATAATGAGATAAGAATGGAAGGTAATTTGGGTTAATAAGTTATCCTGAGAGGGGTGTTTTTTCCTGCACACGTAGAAGGAAAGGGAGAGCGATCCAGCCCTCTCTCCCTGGTGAAGAACTCTGAACTCTGTGGTGAGAGGTTTTCTTTCCACTCCCTGGCAATGTGTAGGAAACTGGGGGCCAGGCCAGTGGCATGTTTCATGTTAAATCCAACAGTAAATGTGGCCATGTCATTTACTTGCCTCCCAGCAGTGAGGAGCATTACCATGGGGTCAGGAGACTGTCCCTAGGGCTGCCCTGCAGGGCAGGGAGTGACCCCATGCAGCTGCAGAGCTGTTCTGCATCTGTCCTGGGCGCTGCTCCTGCTGCTGCTGCTGCTGCTGCTGCTGCAGCTGCTGCTGCTGCAGGGCCCCGGCTCCAGGTGCATGCGAGTGAGTTCCAGCAGCGCAGGAAGGATGCAATGGGATGGCAGAGCAGCAATGGATTCAGTAAATCCCCCCTCCTGGCTTTCTTCCTAGCCTGTCCTTCCCCCTGCTCCATCTCCCCATGCCAGAGTGGGTGACAGGACTTCACCGAAGGGCGAGCAGCCTGGCCATGGCGGTGGCGGCCGGGCAGGCGCACGGCCGTTCCCGCAAGGCAGCTGAAGTGCTGTAATTTCATACTGCAGCTGACGGTGCAGGAACTCCTGTCTGCTTGTCCCCTGGCCTAGGGGTGGCCCTGGCTGCCACAGGCACTCCCGGTGCTGTTGGTGGAGCTGTATTAGTGTTGGCAGTGTCTGGAAAACATTCCTACTGCAAATGGGATAGTGTGGGTGCAACCACCTAAGTAAAGCACAGTTGGCCCTTTCATACTTCTGACTTTTGGATGGAGAAGACTTTTGGACTCCTACAGCCTTCTAAGTAAGGCTCCTTAGGCACCTTTACCTCCACTCTGCTGCTCAGCTTTCCAAGGAACAGAGATAACAATATTGACCTTCTTAGCTGAGCACTTTCCCATTTTTTTACGAGATATGCTACATAAAAACTGATTGCTAGGTTTTGTTCAGCTATAAAAAGTCCTTAACAGTGGGGCATGGTATGTTATCAGCCATAAAAAAAGCCCTTATGTTGATCTTTAGCATTTAGGGATAGACCTTTGTTCTGCTTAGTTACTTATAATCTTTGGAGTGGTTTGGCCTGGGTTTGGTTGTGGGTTTTTTTTTTTGCTGCTTTCTGTGTGCATATATATTGTGTACATATGGTTGACTTTTGCTTCTGCTAGGGCCAAAGATCGCTTGGTTTGGTGGAATGTACAGATGTCAGCTGGCATCAGTCGAGTGACTGGCCTGTGATCTGCCCTTCACCACACTTCCTCTGGAATATAAGGAAGTTAGTTTGCTAACAGACAACAAACTGGGTAAAAACCCCACTGAATAAAGGACTATGATCCCCTAGAAATAATCTGCCTTGGCTTCAGCATCCACTCTATGAAAGTTTTATGCTGACCGATGGAGCTTGTCCATTCCTTGCAGCCTTCTCCTTTTCCATAATAACACTTATCTCCCTCTCTGTAGCCTCTGAAGAAGAAAAGGAATTCCTTTTTTTGTCCATAGGGCAGTTGAAAGCTTTGTCCCCAGCCCGGGCAGCATGGTGCAAGGGTGGCTGTGTGGAGGAGTGCTGGAGTTCACGGAAGATTGTTCATCTGGGCACAATGGCACCCAGGAGCTTTAGGTAGGTTCCTGTTAAACAGCATTTCCAGTGCAACATCTAGCTGAGAATAGCAAGAAGTGGCAGACAGACAAAAAGCCATCACACATAACATTAGTGCAAAGTCATAATCATAGAAGGCGCAGCAAAGCCAAGCCCTAAATAGTTCCCATGGCCTAATACTTCTTGTTCTGAGAAGCTGTGCCTGGAAATGCCAAAGGGGTACAATACAAAACATGGAGAAGCCCTGGTTCTGGGCTGGGTGATACTGGAGATCTCTGGCTACAGTCCTGGGAAGTGGCAGTAGTGGTGGGAACAGCGTTGACAACAGTGATGATTGAGTTCAGGGTGTTAACCATTCTTTGTCTTGACAGATCACTGAAAAAATTGGAGCTGGGCAGGTTCCCTGTCAGGCTCTTCAGGAATGTGAACCCAGCAGCAGGGTGGTTTTGCTAGGGACTACTCTACCCATTCAGGCAGAGATCAGCTTGAAGGCAGCAATTTCCTTGGAGGGTAGAATACAGGCAGAAATAGAAGAGAGCCAAGCAAGCTCAGGTGTAGCTGGAGGAGGCCTCAGCAGTGTGACCCCAAACAAAATCCAAGGAAGGGATTTTGGGCACAGTGCTTTCAAGAAAGATGCATACAATTGAAAACAAAACCTCTTCTTTCTGGTTTGGCCTTGGTTTTAAAAGTTCAAGGACAAAGAGCTTTGTGCATTCGGTGTTAATCAAGAGCATTGATATACGGAATTACCAACTCCATCAGCATTCTCATCCGAATGGAACCAACCCAAAATAACTCTCACCCCAAAATGATCGGGGCTGCATAACTGATATCGGCTGAAAATAATAATGGTTTATATATTTCTTAAGAAAAAGTTCTTATTTTAAAGAGAGTTGAAGGCAGCAAAGACTTGGATAGGCTATTATTCTCCAATCAAGTCAATTTTTAGGCCTTGCTTAAAGAATGCTAATTTTAAACGAGATATTCTTCTGATCATTTCTACAATTGAAGGGATGTAAATTCACATTCATAATGAGTGCTTTTTTTTTTTTTAATATTTGATTGCAGTAATCCAAATGATCCTATTTAATATCAAGGACAGAGCTGGTATCTATTTTTTGATAAGTACTTTGCATAGCATACCCCATACAGTTAAAATTTTTTGAGAATGGTTTTAGAAGACCCGGCTCTTTGGTAGGGCAGTCCTGGTTGGTGGCATGAAGAGACTCCTCCTGCAGAGCACCAGCCATGGTGCTGAAAGTCACAAATTTCAGGTTCTTTGTCCTAATAATCTTTTACTGCCTTGTTCTAATCTCCAACATCACCTACTCAGACTTCAAAGAAAAAGATGTGATCATTAACAAGTGTCTTCTCTTTTTAGCTTTCATTTTACCCTGTTGTCAAGTCTTAGTCTTGTTGCCAAACTTCCTACCCAGTTGTACCCTCTCAAGTCTGAAAACAACTTCCTTCAGCCTTGCAAGGTTCATTTGATTGGCTTCCCATCCTCAAGGTGATGAATTTCAAACACCACAATCTTTGGAAATTAAATGAAATCTTTTGTTCTCAGGACTGTAAGTATAAAGTCCTGGGAAAACAGTTTTGGAGGGATTTTGACCACTGCAAGTCAGTCTGATAAAATTCCTTAGAACAATGTAGGTTTTATATGGTAATTACATGCACTTAGAGTCAATGAGAAAGTGTAAGAAATTTGTTTGTTTCTGTGTCTAATATAAATAATCATCATTATTAACAGAATAGAGGAAAAGACAAAAAGCAGATGTCATAAATAAGTTGGTGATAACGGGCTGTTCATAATAGGAACATTTTTGTATGTTCTGTGAGGTAATATATAAATATTTTAGTTGAGCAGAGTTTTAGGTCATATATAGCTTTCTTAGGATTTATAAAAGATCAAGAATCAGATTTTCAGAAAAGCAGCAGTTGAGTGCAGTGCAGATGACAAACAAATCTGTCCCTGTGACACCTTCAGGTTTCCTGAGCTGAAAGTTACAGCTAGACAATTACAGGGATTTACAGGAATTACAGGGCCATGGTGTACCTGCAGTGCTTTATCATGAATTATTACTGTTCAGATACTATGTTGCCTGCAGTTTGTAGATACTGAAAGAATTTTAAGAGGGACATAGTCAGAATTTCTCAGTATAATACCAGAAGCCAAGCATTTCACTTCTAACAGAGATTCATGGCTTCAGACAAAATACCCACTCTCCCTTCATTCCCTCTCTAAATAAGGACTAAGATTTGTGTCTCATGGGATGTTGTGAGATTAATTTTTTCTTGTATGCATAAAATGTTTTGAAGGTAGAAAGGTTCAAGTCTCACTTGACAACAGCCTTGCATTTACAGTACAAATGGAGCAGACCCCATCTCTCCTCAGAAACGGACAAACAGCTTGGAACTCGGCAAGTATTCTCTCCAGCTAGAACAAATACAATTTTGCAGTCCATTGATTTCCATTTACAATGCCAAGTTTTATTTTATTTATTTTTTTTTAATATCTATATGCCACAACACCAACTTTCCTTTCCTTTCCTCCTCCACCCTTTTAAAATGAAGTGTGACTGGCACGTGGTCCTCATTAGCTGAGAGAGATTTTGGATAAGTTAAGGATCAGCAGACAGACAAAACAGGGCCATTTTGGGAAAGCCTTGATGATGCAGCCCGAAATAGTTTTTTCCTTATGTGAGAGAGTTTAGGATTTCTGAGTATATTGGACTACTACGCAGCTGCATGGATTATGTAGGGGGGCCTCACACATACAGAGATAGGGCAGAGTTACACACCTATATCCTAGGTGCTGTTTTTATGACTCTTAAGAAATAATGGTAGCAAATGCACAATTGTTACTTGCAGAAAATTCTGTCCTCCTGTGTGACCCTCCCTGCACTCCACCATGTGCTGCAAGGCATCAAGCCAGAGTCCTCCTGGTGTTGAAAGGCAGATGCTGAGAGTGGATACTGCCTTGGGATCCTCTCCACAGAGCCTGCTTTGGGGCCCTTACACCAACGGGGCATGAACCCTTCCAGCTTCCCTTCAGCTGCTGTATGGGTCGCTGTCACTGTGACTGTGACCAAACAGTGCCTGCCACTATGGAATGAGCAGAAGAGCCCAAGGCAGGAGGGTACAGGTGGAGGTGGTGTCTCACCCAGAGAAAGCAGGCCACTGCTGCTGCCACAGGCACTGAGAGGTGGGGAGGCTGGGGAGGAGGAGGGAGAAGGGAGAGAGAGTGAGTAGCTATTGTCAAGGGGAACCATGCACTGATACTCTCTATACTGTTGGAAGAAGGAAAGTTCTGGCTGATAATAGAAAGTATGCACAATACTTAGGGGTTACAAAGAGAATTTGACCTATCAGTGAATTAAATATGGAGAAACTTGCATTGTCACTGCTCACTCTGACTGGTGCTTATGGGTGAATGGAAGATCAGGCTGTCAGGCTGTCAACTCCTATGAGTCCTAACTTTCCCCTGAAAGGGAGATGGCCATTTTCCCAACAATGGCCCCAGCTCTTTCAGTTACAGCCAGTCAAGTCCCATGACATCAAATATTAATCTGGCACAGAACCTGGGCTGTCCGAGTACATTTTATAACCAACAGCATATCAAATCCTTGGGACCTGATGACATTCGCTCCTTTGTTGTCACATCAGTCAGTCACTTTAACCCAGATTCTCAGTCAATTCAAAGGAAAGAACGGCACTTCAGAGAACTGACTACTGCAAAAGTACTTTAAAAAAATGAACAGAAGGAAGGCAGGGCTGAACCTCTTCAGAAAAGATCCCACCATAAAATCGGGAGAGCGCACAAGAAGCCTTAGATGACCTCACAGCAAGAGGCTGTGTTGCTGTTTTGCATACAGTTTCTCTGCAGGGGCAGGCCTTGGATCATCCCAAATCTAGTCTTTGGGCTCCCAGCCACTTAAGAGCCTTGGTCCTGATCTTTTTGCATAACAGCATTTATATTCATTTTATAACAGAATTTCTGTCTGTATAACAGATATTTTGAATACTGTGAAAGCAAACAAAGCTCAGAAATCAGATTTCCCAGCTGGAGCATGGGAAGACAGGGCCAAGGCAGTGGTCTCTTCCCATTTTCTTTGCCTGACCATGACACCTCTGATGTGGCAGAGAGGCAGCTTCTGCCTATGCTTTCTCTAACATCCAGAATTGGCATGATGCTTTGATCCACTTCTAGTTTTGCAAGGAAAAAGCAGCTCTTTAAGCAGTTATCAGAGGGCTGAGCATACAAGCATAGCACATTAACAAAACCATTCCAGTGAGCTGGGGGAGGGGGCAGGAAATTACAAAAATGAAAAGAATTTTGCTCTTCACAAGCCTAGAGACAGTAAGAGAAAATTATAACTTGACCTTAAATTATTGAAAGGAAGCAAAGAAATAAAATTTAGGCTCAAGAAGATTCCTTCCTAATAACTTGAACCAAAAGCCAAAGCACATTAACATATGAGGACTGGAGGGTTCAGAGAAATAACTGGAAATTGCATGCCTATAGTTTTGGAGGAAAATATAGGAACTCTCTTAACTCACTAATATACACGGCATGCCTCAAGAAAGGGAAGGTATTGGTATTGGCTCTACTCCTGACCTTGTAATGTGCAGAATAGATGGCTCAGGGGACAGGTGAGGAATACAAGGCAGCTTTTTAAATGGTCAGAGGGGTTCTGCCATGGACTTTTTTTCAGAAGGTGTTTGTGACTGAGCTGGAGTGGGAGAAAGGATCAGAAGCCCAACATGATCGTTCTCAATTGCAGAATCACCTGTTAAATGATGGTTAGAGATATAAGCTACCCCTGCTAAGCACAACAGTGTACTTCATAGTGTTCTCTGAAAACTGGTAAGAACCTTTGGTATTTTCAAAGTTGGGTACAAGTACCTGAGCCTGAGCTGTTTATATTTAAGAACAAAAAGTTAGCAAATAAAGAAGAAGGAGACCTAAACATGTTTTTTAAGGATGTCTGAGAGAACTCAAAGTGTCATGTAAAAAGCTACTTCTATGGCAATGGAGCACAAATTAAAATTAATTGCTGAGGCTTAAAAGTAATTACTGTCTGAAGGGTGGATAATCTTGTGTCTGTTCCAGCAAGTGTTTGAACATGCATGTGGACACACACATGCACATCCACAGCCCATCTTAGCTGCTGGTTCCCTTTGAGGCAGCTTCAGCTGCAAGGACAAAGGCAAAATAAGCCCAGGGGTGGGAAGACCTTCTCAGTCCTTGGTATTTCCATTACAGGAGTTTGCAGCATAGTAGTCAATGCAGCAGTTATTCTGTAAATTGAGAGCTCTGGTCTAGTGCTGTCAGTCTCACACCCGCTGTTCGTGAACACCTACATTCCATTTAAAAATAGGATCGTAAGACCTGCGAATACAAATGGGCAGAAATTTTACTATTTAAAGGGAAGTTCAGGAGAAACTGTGTCATATATGTAGCTCTTTCTAAAATGCCAAAGGCACCCAGGATTACTTGTTCTGCAACCTCTGCTTTCTGTGTCCAGCCAGTAGATGGATGAAACTCACATCCTGCGTGGGACTATCCCTTCTCCAAACTGCCTGCCTCCTGCCATGCTCCACTTCACTACTGCTTAGGCAAAAGCATTTGCCAAAGTTGGGAAAGGACTGGAAATCACATGGATTTGCAGCTGGCAGCCTTAATGGTTGCCTGAGCGATCAAAGCTGGCGGCTTGGGGATGAGCAGCAGGAAGTGCAGGAGGTGTGCTCACTGCCTCCAAGGGATGCTCCAGCAAGGGAGAAGCAGCCAGAGGGAGAACACTGAGGGCCAATGCCACTGAGCCCAGAAGCACAGCCTTCTCTTAGAAAGAGATACTTTTCTTTAGCCATTTTCTGTTTCTGGCTGCATTTACATTGGTCTCAAGAAAATGTGCAAATTGCTGTGGATGTTCTTCAGTGTCCATTTAGATTTTCTACTTACTTTAAAGAAAATGCTTATGGACCATATTTTTTTATTTCCTCTTTGCTTTTCATTTCCACGTAACTTACCATTGTGACTTTTTAAATGCATTATTTTCAGATTCCATTCTGCACACATATGAAATAAGTTACATTTTGTTCTATTCTAGACCTAAATTCTACATTCACCATTAATCTTAACTGTTTCCTCTGAGACTGCATAAAAAAATCTGCAGTTCAGAGTCCTGTCTGCTGTCCTGTGGTAATTCAAGTCTTAGATTTATTATATTTGCCAACAGCAAATACTGTATCCATTTTTAGAGAATGATCCAATCTGCTTGTATTTCCTGATCTTTCTTCTCATTCCTTTGTTATGATATGCTTTTTGCCTCTTAATTGTTTCCATATGAAATGGCCTCAGTCACAGTGGCTGCAATGAATAACGTCCATTGCAAACTCTCAGGGTTTTGATCACAGCAGATAACCATGAACTGGTTACTCCCTGCCTTCAGCAGCACTCCTTATGGACAAGTAATAAGTTCTGCAGCATTGGTAAGTGACAAACACCAAAGACCAAACATTGCAGGCAAAAGGCAGCTTGGTTAATGTGATTTCTCCCCTTTTAGCCAATAGTCTTCATCCCACTTTTAAGTTCTGAACAGACATGATTTTTTTTTTTCCAATATGGCTGAATAGCATTAGGAACCAACCTAGGTTCTCTCACATGAACTGTGTTTAAAATGCCTTTTTTCTAATAACTTGGGGGGGTCCCTTTTATGTTTTATATACTGAGGCTGCTTTATTAAAGTATAAATCTGAGCCCCTTCAACAAGGCAGAAAGCTCTGCTGGTTCTTCTGCATTTCATGGCTCAGTACAGGGCTGGATGCACTTAACTGGGAGGTGTGAAGGAGCATCCTGGAAGAGATGGAAGCTAAATATATTCTGCTACAAGATTTCTTCCATTCCACTCTCCACCCCCAGATCTCAGAGACTACAATGGCTTATGCAGGGTTTTACATATGCAGCTAATGGTGGAGGGAGGAGAATTCCCACGGATAAAGAGCTTTAGCCCAGTACCAGCACAGCACACAGCCTGAAGTGGTGCTGGGGTGGATTCTGAGGAAAAGCCTCCCAACGTTGCTTCCAAAGAGAGGTCCTACACAATTATTTTTAGGAAAGGATTCCTGGCTAGAAGGACATCCTTTCCTACAGCTTTGATATAGGCCCCTGTACAAGGTGGAGAAGGGATGGGATTTCAACTAGACCCCCTGCACTTAGTGTTTTCTTTTACTTAGCTCCAAGGGGCTTCCTGGTCTGGGGAGTTTATTTTGTTTCAAGCCACCCTCTGACAGCCAGCTGTGTGTGTGCCTCACACAGCTTGCAAGGCTTCCCCTCAGTGGTCCTCCCAAGGCCAGGTGCCTGTCGACACACTTTCCATCTTTTCCGAGAGCATTGTCTTCTGTGTAAGAAGCCCAACTCCATAAAAACACAAAACAGCAAATAAGAGTTTCCTCTCATTTGCCCCTGATTTTATGCTTATATAATTCCACTAATTTCATTTGCATGAGAACAAAACCAGACTTCTAGTCTCTTGGTAGAAATTATTTTACAGGGCTGTTATCCAAACCAGAAGGCCGAGCTGGAGTCTACTTCTCATGCACAAACCACGACAGCAAAAGGGACATGCAAAGTGGTTATTTTATTCTCAATCTATGTTTTTTATGCATGTTTATGTATGTTGAGTGCAGTGGGATGGGGGCAGAGAACAACAGCCAAGCAGCCTTCCCTCTTCCACACGACTGTCTGGCTGACTGGCTTTATCTCCAGGTACACAAAAGGAAATGAAACCATTAAAAAGATACCTGCAAGCTGTAAACTCTGAGGGGAAGAAATTACTGTTGGTTTGTCAGATTTGTAGGTGAATTACTTATTTATGTAGTTCAATAGATCTAATATTAATCACAGATGAAAGACACAAGTTAAACATGCCTGGCAAATACACACAGTGCCCTCTCATTTACTTGAGAATGGGTCAACTTAAAATTGCTCCTCGACAGGCACAGATAATCGAGTGGGGGAGCAGAAATGAGGATCAAATGAAAGCAACCCAAATTGCTTTTAAAAGTTTCAAATGAGTATGCTGCTGGAAGTGCTATAAAAGATAACACAAAAGAGCCAGCTAAAAATTGTGGCTCAAGATCAATTTTTTGCAAGCAATCATAAATCTTGACTTCGGCAGCTTTGTGTTCATCTAGGGGCACTGGACAAGCGAAAAAAAGTTGACCTCATCATCATGTGAAGTTTCCTATTCCTGTTCTAAGTTGTCATTGGTAAAAGCCCGCAGCAAAAATTCCAGTTGTAAACAGTGATGTGCTGCCAATGTTTCAGCAAGGGTAGCCCACATTTTTTCCTCTCTGCAGCTGTAGCACAGCTTGTACATAAGGGGCTCCATGACTCTAGAGGAGAGGGATGCAGACCAACCCCACCAGCCCTCCCTTCATTTGCTTCTCTGGTGAAACATAAATGCTCTTTCTCAGGTGTAACTAAAGAGGGAGATGCTGTAATTTGGCAAATGGACTTTGAGAGTCATAAGGTCTTGTTTCTGTGGAGCTGCTTATGGAAATAGGACCAAGAAGGCCTTATCCTCTCTTGCACCCCCTCCAGCTGCACAGCACAAAGATGCATCTGCAGGTTTTGCATCCTTGCAACTCATTCTCAAACTTGTGGCATTTTTCCATACCATCCTTCTGGGAAAGACACACTTGATTTTTGGGTGGCTGACTGAGGATCATACAAGTGATGGTGCAGCCCTTCCAGCAAGCAGATGTTCCTGAAATGTGGGGTGAAATTCAGCTCACCCAGACAGCTGTGGGTAAGACTTCGCTGCAGAGCTGAAGGACGTGATGCAGCAGAACAATTAGTTCCCTTCCAACACATCTGCCAAAGGCGGCAGGCACGTGCCTCAGCATGCAGCGCCCACTCTCACTTGCAGGATGGCTCCCTCAAATCTAGTTTTAAAAACATGGAGATCAGTGACTACTTATTAGCTGTCTCACTACCTGCCTGGCAATTTCCTTGGTGCAATTAAATATGTCTCCAGGATGTATAGTAAGAGTCAATTTAATTTTTAAAGCATCATGCAGATAATGTACATGATGTGGAAAAATACACTCGGGATCTGGTAGCCCATGACTGAAACAGACAAAAAGAAAAAAGCTCTGGGTAAAGAAAATCAGATAGAAAGAGCTTTGGAAAGACTTTCAGGGATAGTAACCTCCCTTTGAAATGTGTCTGTGCAGTCAGTGTCTTGGAGAACCTTGAAAATGTTTGTAATTTTTTTCCTGCTTTATATCCTTAAAAATACCCCACTCATTTTTTCTTCCCCTCAGGCCTAGTCAATATTGTCATTAAAAACTGAAGGACCTCTTCTAAACAATTGGAAAAAATGTGCTTGTAAAACCGCGCAAATACCTGTTTCCAAAAATAACTAAAACTGCTGTGGTTTCAGGGACACAAGTGATGCATTTTGAAATAGGACTAAATGTTTATTTACATGAGAGAGCACGCTAGCTCTGGTCTACTGAGAAAATAATGGGCATTAAACCCTATACAGCAGTGAATAAAAAGGAGATTAGAGTGATTTGGAGATCTACCTTCTCTTTTTAAGAAAAACAACTCACTTTGAGGCTGAGCAAAAGAATAACTATTTTGTTAACAACTTATGTCTTTTGATTTTAAAACTCTTAGGACTTCTTTTATGTAATGGAAGATAATGAGAGGCACAGCAAGGAGCAGGTTTATTATGCCCTATAGAAAAGTATCAATCCAAAGGTGGATTGTCAGCTCCTTAACTTGGTCTTCTCTGTGTCACTGAGTTGATGTAACGAGGCTTTAGTACGGTCCTAACCAGCCAGTGGTGGATTTCCTTCGAGGCAGAGGATGTCCCCAGAGGTAAGAAAGCTGTCCCGTGTCCCCACCTGTCTTCATTGCCCAGCAAAGGAGATGGCACGAGAGGGAAGAGGCAAAGAGATGCAGCCTGAGCAGCAGAGGGCTGTGAAACTTGCCTGCTCGAGCAGCTTGCACTAATTTGAGCAGCCCAAAGGTCACGACTATTTATGCAGATAAAAGGTCAATGGCAAGCTGGCATGTGGCTGCAGGCTATCTTGGTACCACTTCACCCGGGGCACTGGTGCAGGCTTCTGATTCACAGTTTGTCTTTCTGCATGAACTTTCAGGCCAAGCTTTGGCTGGGAAAAAAAATCTCTGCCATGGGAGTTGACACAGTTAGGATCCAGATGCAATTTTTTTTTTGTGGCTCAGGCTCATCTGTAGCTAAATCAAACGTTTGAATCATTATTTATAAAAGCAGCCAAATTCTGAACTGTTTGCTCAGTATTTAATCGGCCCTTGTGCTGGATAAACCCCTCTGAAAGCATGCCCGAGTGGAAATAGAGGAAAAAGTGAGTAAGATGCTCAAGATGTGACCTGCTGAAAGAAAGCCAGTGAAAAGCCTACTGAATTCAACAGAGGTGGATTCTTCAGCTGTCAGTGTGTGTGGACATAAATCTCTTTAAACATGCAGGATCTTAGAGCACAAGACTTAATGACAGGGTTTGAATTTCCAGAGCAGTTTCAGCTTAGGTGAAACAATGTATGTTTGGGTAAAAAGGGAAGTAGATATACTAAGTTAATCTAGTCAGATTCTACACTGAATTTCAAATTTTACGGTCAATAATAGCTTCACCCTTTGCTGTGGTGAAAATGAAAATATATTTTAACTTTCAGTTCCAGCAGGTGTCTGTTTGCCTGCACTGGTTTTAAAGAAAATCCTTTTGACTTCTGCTGTAAATCAGTCCCATATGCCCTGGTCCCCAGTAGGAAGTATGGAAAATATTTTGTGACATTTAATTACTCCAAAAAAAAGGTAATAGGAAAGCATCATTACATCAATTTGTTTTTCATCACAGAGGTATTTGGCACCATGCCCTAATTAAGGCTGCAGCAATAACTCTACTATAAGCAGTGCTTTGCCTCCCCCAGGAATTTTTTAATAGTTACCTATGATTCTGTTCTTTTTGTTTGTTAATAAAGAAAAAATATGTTAGGATGAAAACCTTCCATGTAGAAAGCCACCAAAATGAAGAGTCTTCAGATCCAGAAAAGCATATTTTTCCTTTTATTTCTTCCTGTCAAAATGGAGAATTACCAAGTCTTCCTTGACCACTGCCTTCCTAGATCTTCCTAGATCATGAGGGGAAGTTTAAACAGTTGCTTGGATGCATCTTGTCAAGTTGTGATGATAATAACTGGGTGGTGCTTCTCACAGACAAAGGCTTGTGCCCCATGGGTGGGAGAGCTGGTGACTCTTGATGGCTTCCTCTTACAGCTTTCCAAAGGAAAGAAAAAGAAGCCTTTGCAGAATCTCAAAATATTGGAATACATTCTGCAATTTCCTGGACTTTATGCTGCCTCTTGTAAGTGTTACAGTATTATTTCCAGTCCTGGGAAAACAGAACTGTACTAAAGATGATGACTGTGGGATTTCTGTTATCTTGGAGTAAATACAGGGTTTATGCTTTCCCTCCTATTAAGGTATTTTAGAAAATGAAACACAGAAAAAGTAAGATCCTGCTCAGAGTTAGTGTGAGGGCCGTCTATTCTTGTACTTCAAGAACACAGTTTGGAAATGGGATCTCTTACTGCCTCTGCCCAGGCAGCATTCTCATCTTCCAGAATGACACACTGGTGAGATGAAGACCTAGAGCTAGCTTTTTCTCATAGGAGCACAGAAAATACTGCAGGTTTATGGACAATGTTCCATCAGAAATCCTCATAAAATGGAAGCAGCTGTTTATCTTTTTTTTTAAAAAAAAAAAAAAAAGAAAAAAAAAAAAGATTGTGAGTCCCATTGGCTTTTTACTCTTAATACTAGTCTAGAGCCTATTATTAGGTATTGTGCCTTCCTCCGGCCTCCCAGTTTTATGTGAGTGCACCTATCTGCCTTTTTGGCCTCTCTTGTCTTGTTTTGTGTTAGTGAGTGGTCACAATATAGTTAAAGAGTCAGTTTTAGGTCACCTGAATCAGCTTTACAACATCTAGCCTTGAGGAGGGGAGCAGTGTAATCCCAACAACAGAGCTCTATATCCACTGGCTGCAAACCTGCCTGGCTTCTCGAGTGGGTCTGATGCTCTGTGAAGGCACCACACTGCTAGAGCTGCCTTGGCATTCCTGTCTGAATTACCTAACAGCTGATTGGGATATGCCGGGGTCACCTTCAGCACTGACACAGCCACAGGTATATTCTGAAAGTGTGTAATGCAGTCCCTTCTGGCAGGTACTGCTCTTGTCTATGCACTTCCCACAGAAAGTGAAGTGTGGAGGAATCACCCGTCCATACTCCCTAGGGGAGGAAATGCTATCCCCATGATTTTGGGCACTATGCAGCGCAGGTGTGAGTGCTCTAGGGACCAGGCACAAAGGACAGGACAAAGCTTTCAACATGCAAGGAGAAAGTGCAGTTATTCCTGCAACCATGTTTATATTAGAGGAGGTGTCCTCCATCCAACACAGTCCATAAGCTTCTGTATTTTTCTATCCACTGCTGCCATCCAGGTGAGGTGAGGGTAGCCTCCCAGTTCTCAGCATTCTGGGTTGTTTCATCAATAGATGCTGTCAGAATAGCAGAAGACAAGATCTCTCATTTAGCACCTTAAAACTTTGCAGACAACTAAGCATTTCCTTGCTGAGGGCTGAATGGGCCTTCCAAATACATCTGTGTGAATAAATATTGATTTCCACCTTAGTTTTATGCCCATAAAGCTGGAATTGAGGATAAAGGCCTTTCTCAGGGGGGCAGGTTCTCTGTTACAGAAAAAGTGGGAAAAAATCAGACCCATTATGGGAAAACAGCCATGAGCAATTTTCCTTCTGTATGCAGCAGTTAAATACAAAGTGTTAGTACTTATGATAAGTAGAGAACTTTTTTCTTCTTATCTCAGAAATTCACTTATAAAATTTGCAGTTAATTTCTAATTAGGTTGTTCAAACTATTACAATAATCTTGAGGAAGCAGCTATAGCATTTTGTATCATGGCACATCATTCTGTATACATCAGTCCAAATGATCCACTAAAGTATTATTAAAACGATAGAACAAATTGCATTTACACAATATTAAATATACCACAAAGAGTAACTGTGAAAATTGCTGGCATATACAGCTCATCTAACCTTGGAACTCAAATTGCTTTTCTAATTTGCTGCCCTAATCCTTAAACTGGACTTCTGTAAAACTGTATTTCTGTGTTGAAGGGGAAGAAAAAAAGCACAGATCACAAACATTGACAAATCTATTAAATTACATAGCAGAGAGAGAAATTATCATGTTAAAAAGACCAAGCTGGTAGAACTATACCTGACCACTGCAACAGAGAAATTACCGTCATTTCCCATTATTGCTATGTCAGAGGTGCCAGAGTAGCAGCCCACAGCTGGGGCTGGTCATTTGATGTATTTCTCTGCCTCTTGTGACACATGCAGGCTGCAGAGTGTCAGCTAGGCTGCTGAAAAGCAATTCTGCCTCTCTGGCTACCCCAATGTACCTGAGAATCTGCTGGTTCACCTACCTGAGGTTGCTAACAACCCATTTATGCAAGAGGCAAATTCCTCCCTCTCGCATTAATTTCACCAGGGTGTTCGCTTTAATGCTTAGTAATGCCACTGAAAGTGTTGGTGTAATTTCACGGGGAGTGTAATTGCAAGTTAACTTTGTGGCTGATCTCTTCAACAGATGGAAGCAGGGTGGGGGTGGTGATGAAACCCACAGGAAATGGGTGCTGCTGTAGGAAAATGCAGATGGAAAAAAGGAGACACATAAGAACAGAGAAATGGAAGATAGAGAGAGATATCAAGGAACCAGGGAGCCTAAGAAACACACAGCAGAGGGAGGATGCTCTGAATGACCATCTCTTTATAGAAAACTAAATGCAACTAAAAAGAGTATGAAGAATTTAATACAAATTCCAGGTACCAAATCCTTTAAGGGACATACACAAAAACATACAGTATGGTGGTCAGGTTCTCTGGGACCCTTTCATTCAGGTCCCTGCTCCTCAGCAGACCCTTAAGCCATAATTAATGGGCCTACAACTCACTCATGCTGTGGCCCTCATGTTTCCTACAGTCTCCATGCTCATGATGGCCAGTGGCAAACTCCAGGAACAGGACTCAGTCAGAATTTGCTGCCTCAATACAGCCCTTCTACAAATTTCTCATCAAATTCCTCAGGACCAGTTTCACAGAAATGCAGATTTACAACAACTCAACAGATTCCTTGAGTCTGGGCACCTGAGCAACCTAGGTGTCACAATGTTTTGCCTTTCTGAGGTAATGTGAGGATAAAAGACAGATGCCAAGGAGAGGTCTTGGCACATCAGGCCCAGCACCATGCACCTGTGGGTGTTCTGTTGCCAGGACCCAAGCTAAGGTCTCCACAGGAGATGGTTTTGCTCCACAAAATGCACCAGCACTCTGCTCTGCTCCGCTCCAGATTTGAGGGTGTGACAGGAATGCACCCTGAGTGCTGCTATGCCACTTTTATCCCAAATCTAGAGCAGGTGATGAATTTTTTGGTCAAGATCTTTTCTGCACAGATTCACGCCTCTAGAAGTGTAAAGAAGTTGGGAATGTCAGAGCAATCCTTAAAACTGAACCAAAGAGGGCATCAGGGAGGAGGAAAATTTGACTGAAGCTCAGCTGTCTGCATCCAGCATGGCCTGACCACACGCAGGGATTTGCTCCTACTTCATGTGGCAGTGGTTGGAGGAGGTGTGGGTAACAATAACCTTGGAAGTAATTTCCTGCTCTGGGAAGTATTTTATTCACCTAGGTACACATTACACACTGAAAAAATGTTATCAGAGTTTGAAAAGACAATAGTTCAGATGTGCTTGATTTGTGGACTATAAATACAGGTAAAGGGGTCCTAACAAAGCAGTGCATCACAAAACAGTAACTGCAGATAGATTTCAAGGCTGAAGGCCAGCTTTTATGGTGGTGTTTTATGTATTGCCTATAAACACAAAGTGAGGATAAGAGACACTGTACTTAATAAAGGGGTCCTTGATTATTTTAAGAAACTAGGCCTTCTTCTCTTTCTGAATTCAGTGGATACAAGATCCTGAAAAGAAAGCAGTCCTGGGAATTTGAATTAATGTTCAGGGGGAAAAACCCACATTTTTTTTGTTTTATGTGTTCATTCATGCCAGTCCCATCCCAAAAACATCCTATTTCTGTGGCCTATAAACCAAAGACTGCGAAGAACTGAGATGAGCAAAGCCTCTTTATTGTGCAAAGTGAGAGCCACCACTCTAGTCTGTGTACTCACAGTGCACAGATAGGTATAAAAACTATTTGTTTACATACTGTATAAATATCAACTAAATAATTATTTCAATAAATGTGGAAGTAGGTAATTTTTCATTGAAATGTGATTGGTATTGTGATTTGTGTTCAAACTTAGGTCAGAAAACTTTAACTCAGGCCCCCAAAGTTTAATAATACATTTATGGTCCCAAAAATGAGTGTTATGGTATTCACAGAGGACAGGTAGATCTGCTGTCACTGAACTCAGCCAATATTGCAGCTCTCTGTTGAATTATCTTTGGAAATACATGTGCAAGTTTGAAAATTGCACCTGGAGCCATTTGGGCAAATGCATCTTACAGAAAACTCTTATAAGACTCCAGATTTTAGCTCAGAATTGCTGGCCACCTGTCCTTAGGTACAGGGTCAGAGCATATGTGATTCCTAGCAGGGAAAACGGGGGAGGAAAAGGGAAAATGTCTAATTGGAGGGGTTTATGTTGGACATGTGGAAGAGTTTCTTCAGAGAAAGGGAGATAAGACATTGGAATGGGCCGCCCAGGGAGGTGATGGTGGAGTCACCGCTCCTGGAGGCGTTTAAGGAAAGCCTGGATGTGGCACTCGGTGCCACGGTCTGGTTACACGGTGGTGATCGGTCACGGGTTGGACTCGATGATCGCCCAGATCGTTCCCAACCTAACTGGTTCTGTGAAATCTATTCTTTTCAACAACGCTACCAAGCGACGAAGCATCTCTAGCTTGCAGCGCGAGGTGGGAATTTTTTCTGGACTGTGCTGGATGCAGAGCGAGTCTCATTTGGTAACTCTGTGTGGGGGAGGCTTTCCGGAGCACAGCACGGAGATAATGGCTCGAAACGCTGTACCTAAGGACAG
>VYZP01056613.1:0-32804 GCA_013400635.1 Hypocryptadius cinnamomeus
CTTTTTTTCTTTTTCTTTTTTTCTTTTTCCTTTTCATATGTGAAACTTGTGGCAAACCTCTGAGTAGAAACCGTATCTCCCAAGTCCAGGATTGGCTCCTTAACCCAAGGCTGTGGTTCTTTTCATGTTGTTTTCCTTTTGTCACACAGTGCTGTATAAATGTCGGAGGCCAGTTTTATTTCTTCCAACCATAATCCACACAAGTTGCCTAATGGACTGTCTTCTGCTCTCTCATAATCCAGCTGAAGTGGCTGAACTAACATCAGGGGTGAATCTGATCCTTCCCTTCATGTATGGATGGATTATCTTTGTGGGTTCTATGCATCTAAAAGCCTGGAAAGTATTGATTTTGCAGAGTATCAAAGGTATGTGCTTAGACTTCACTGATAAGATAGAATTGTGGGATTTCTCTCATTTTCATATGTTTGAGTGAAGAATTGGCTGGAGGGGCATTTTTTGCTAGTATCATATGAATGTCTGCTGATACTTTTCAGTTAGCAATAATTACATTACATCTGCTGTGTACAGAACAGGAAACAAATTCTTCTTATGAAGCTACAGTACATGGATACAGATTTTGAGTTTTGTACTGTTACATTTACTAACCACATAATTACATATTTAGTTCTATTACACCAGAACCTGAAATGTTATGGTGCAGGGTATAATTACATCATTTACTCTGGAAGAAACCCTCAAGATACAATATTAATAATAGGATTGCAGATTCATAGAAATTAGAGGTGGAAAAGAGCCTTTCAGGTCATCTGCAGCCTAGTGAGCAAATCTCCAGTTTGCTGGAGTGCATCTTATCATAGGCATTGGTTGCCCTTTCTATTTCCTCGTGTTAGAAGTCCCTCAGAACCCTGCAGAAGAGCTGCTTGATGGTGTGGGAGAGGGTCTGTGAGCCCATGACTCTGCACTAGCTAACAGCTTTGTAGGAGAACTGGCAAAACCACACCCTTTTCTCCCAGCAGTGCAAAGTCTGCCCAGAAATCCACGTAAAGCTTTTTTCTTTTCACAAGAGGTGTTAAATCTAGGGGCTGCACTGGTCACTGGCAGACATAGGGATGAGGGCTACTGTGTGTCCTGGGCTACTCTCTGAGCAGGACCTGTGCCTAAGTTTCTGCTACCCACATCATTCATCTAGCCCTTAATTCAGAGCCTGGTCTTTTCCTCTATGTAGTAATTTAATTAGAATGTAAGTAGCAATTAAAAAGTTGCCACAAATATTAAGAATAGCTCTTATCTGAAATATCTTTCTATCTGACCTTTTTTCCTCCATAATCAATCCTCTTAATTCCTCCACATTTTTTTTCTCCATAAAAGTGGACAGCAGCCTTCTAAGAGGTACAAGGACTGAAGAGATGAACATGAACTGATCCAGAAGTTGTCCAGGCTGCTTCTTAGTTTGGTACTCCTTGTCATCATCATTCTCTGCTCTCCCCTTGTAGGCACAACTACCTCCATCCCATCTTTTCTCACTTTCTTTTTTCTTCTCCCTCTCTTCACTTACTTGTCACTCTTTGAGAAGTTTGTTCTCCTCTTTCTTCCTTCTCCTCACTTATATGTATGTGAGTGCCCAGTGTCAAGGAGAAATTGTGTCAGTAAAACCACCTTCTGAACATACTGACCCTTGGCACATTTAGATGTGAGTAGAAAGAAGACAACAGTAATTGGATCTTTATGGCTTCAGCCCATTTGCCTTTTTTAGTTCCTATCACAGGTACATGAGGGAGGAGGTGCTGCCGCTGTACCTCCACAGCATCCATACCTGTCTCTAGGCAGGCCTCCAATGACTTGTTTTTCAGTCCCATGCTGTTTCCATTAGCTCTCACATGCTGGTAGTGGGTTCCTTGCTTGCTCTCTGCCCTTCTGTGTGTGAGCCCCAGCAGGCTCTGAGGCACCTGACCTGGTGCAAAGCAGTCCAGACACAGCACCTGGGGGGGTGACTGCAAAGGCCATGCCTTCGGGAAACAAATCCTTCTCTGGGACAAAACCAGCGGTGCACTGGGGGTTCTCATGGCACACCCATGCCTACCTCTGCATATTGGGTTGTTGGTGGGCCCATGATGGTGCCACTTCCTCGTCATCATCTCAGGGGGTCAGACCTGACCTCCTGTGCAGCTTCATGATTTCATTCACTTTGGACGATCTCTGCTGGGGATCTGGCCCTTTCTTACTTGGTTCTGAACCAGCAGCACAGCATTCCTAAAGGGTGACTGCAGTGATGAGGCAATTAATTACAAAGCTGACTTAACCATATACTCAGGTTTAAACAAGTTTGCATCACTAACATTCCCCATGTAATTTATTTTAAAGGAGCAGAAGGAGCTGTGAAGCAAAAACTGTCTGGGCACATGTGGCTGGGCAAAAGGCGAGGGTGGCAGGGGCAGGAAATATAGAGAGCAAGGACTTGTTTCCCCATGAGCAGGTGTCATGGTTTGACCATAACCTCCCAAAAAAAACCTCACTTCCTTCTCAACCTAGGACAGCAGGGCAATGCAGGTGCTTCATGGTTTTGTGCTCCATGTCAGTAGTTGCACTGTGAGATGGTGAGCTGATTCTGTGGAGGACCACAGTCTTGTATGTCAAGGCAGGATGATCCTTCTCGAAATCCCAGCAGACCTGGTATCATACCAATAACTGAGTATAATTGCAAGATGCTTTGCGAAGGCTGCTGTTTCCTGATGCCTTCAAGCACAAAGAGCCAGATGAATGTGACTCTCAAGAGCTCCATGGAGTCAATCACGGATGACTACATGAAAATGTGGAGACATACAGGTGCCCTTCAGCTGTTGTGGTTTAATGTTACTGACCTGTTTGCTGCCAAAAATAGTTTAGATTGAAATGCGACAGAAGTGTGTGACAGAGTCAGTTAAAAATAATCTTATACAAAAAAGAAGTAGGAGCAAAATGTACTAGCAAGCAAAAAGGCATTTGGAGGCACAGAAAGCATAGGAAATTTCTGCTGCTATCCTTCGGACTTTCTAACTTTTGCTAAAAGTTTGTCTCTGATTAGTGTTCCTATGGAGCCTTTTCAACAGTGAATAAGTCTTCCTTAGCCTGCAAAACTTGATCCCTTCACTGTGGTATCTGTATCTGAACAAAGCTGGGCCCCTGTAACAGAGAGAGAAAAAAATTAATTTGTGCCAACATCTGCCCTAGTGGTTTTCAGAGGTGGACTGAAGGGAGTTGTTCCAGATATGCAAACCTAACAAAGAGCAGGTTAAGTCCATGCCACCCATTAAGATTAGAATGCACAGCAACTCTGATTTCAGGCTGTGTTTTTATTTAAACCCTATCTGCAGATGTATCTAATAAACACTACTGGAAACTAATTTACATTCTAAGATCTATTAATTTAATCATAGTCATTATAAAAGTCAACCAGTAAATAGCAAGTAAAGCAAGCAGAGTGAAACAACAAAATGAGATAACCAATCTAACTTAAATAATGACAAGCACTGCAATCTAGAACAAAAAATCACACAAGTTAACACTTTAACAGCATTTGCATCCTAGTCTATTAGATCTTTCATACTTGGTGTGACGAAAGTGTGGGATGAGTAAAAACAAGTCCTTACGGGCAAAATTCAACCACGCATGGAAAGCCTGGATAAAATCTTCCCCATCCTTTCAGTCCTGTGGAAGGAGGAACGAGAAGAGCCACTGGGTAGAAAATGTGTGTTTCTCCAACCATGGGGCCTGGGAATGAGTCCAGACACAATGGGAATGAGTCCAGACACAATGTGCCAAGACCTTGATATGGAGGATGCTCTGTTGTTGTTGCAGTCCATGAGACTTAAAGAGCAGAAGTTCCAAAGCTTTGCAGCCCACCCATCAGGAGGAACGTCTCTGCAGTGCTTTCAAACTCAGATGTAAGCTGGGAGGTTGCACCCCAGAGAAAGGAAAACCTGGTGCTTGGGGCAGAGATTAAGACACTAGCAAAGCTGGATTTTGTTTCTTTCAGTCCTTGAGTCTCTTTGTGATGAAAATTGCCACAAAGCTAAAGCTTTTTCTAGATCTGCAGAGGGAGTGGTTTTGGTGCTACCACTCCAAAGATGACTCTTAGCACACAACAAAGGTAGCAGCATGGATAATCAGGGTCAGACGGGACTGGGGAATCTGACCTCATTTGAAGAAACTCTGATGGTGGAGTGCCTTGAATGAAAGAATGACAGGATTTTATAGTTAGCACTTGTGTATATTTTAATATCATACCTTTCAAGCACACCAGATTGCTGCTGTCTGCTGCTTCCTCCAGCCCTGCTTCCCAAAGCCATGATGACCCCTTTGGCCTCTGTAGGCAACTCCACATCCTTCAGCAGCAGAGTCAGCTCCATGTGTCACTGACAAGGTACAGTCCATAGTGCCTCCAATGATGGTTGAGGAACAGACTTTGCTCCCAAGGCTTATACAGCTCTTGGACTTCTTTCTGAGCTGTGTCTATGGTTTAAAGAATTTCTCCTTACTATTTCCCTCTGAGTCTCTCACATTAATTTCCTTCTGTAACCCAAAATCAAACAAGTCATGAGTGCTATGACTCCTCCCCAAGGGAGGAGATCTGTTGTTTTGGTGAGAACCACCCTCTGGCCAAGCACTTTCATAGGTCAGTTCCTGAGTAGTAAAGCCTATAAATAAATGAATTTAGAGATTTGGTGATGCTCCTGGGAAATTTTACATCAACACATTTGTGTAAAGGCAGCTCCAGGCCCAGGCCTCTCCCATTCCTTTTATTTTAAGAGACTTATTCCCAAGAAGACTTCTTTCTTGGGGCCATATTTTTTTAAAGTGGTCCTATCTCTGCATCCAAATGTGAGACTATAATAATAATAATAATAACAACAGCAATAACAACAACAACAACAGCTAATGATGATGATAAGTGTAATACCTTTCACTTATGTGTTTCTCATTGCTATGATTTGCATTACATCAGAAATATACAATAGGGGCTCCCTGCCAAGCAGATAACCAGTGTTGACCTGAAGATGCTATGCTGCAAGACATAAGCAAGCTCCAAATAAAAATACACATGCAAAATTATATACGCTTACATATATGGCCTCAATCTGATTCATCCAAAGAGATGAAAGCAGTTGGCAAACAGCAATTAACTCATTTTCATGCAACAGATAAGCATCATATTTCTATCTGATGGATGAGCAAGACAAGTTAAATGACTTGCCCAAGGTTACACAATGCATCAGGGCAGAGCTTGGAAGCAGTATAAAGAAGTCTTCATCCCCTGATCTAACTTTCCTCTTCTTGACTTTCATCTGAATTTTCAGTGTACAGAGGAACAGACTTTCAGAAATGTGCACACACGTACACGTAGACTTGTGAACCTGGAAGATAAAAAGACATTAAGGCTGGGCTCTAACTGCATCTGGTTAGCAAACTCCCCTTGAAGACCTGTATGTTCTCCACAGCCTCTTAGCTTGAGTAGTTTAAAGGGCTGCAGCCAATTAGAATGTGATTTTGAGTAACAAATTTTCTTGTCCAACATCAATTAGATCTGTGCCTCTCTTGATGTTATAATTTTCAGTTTTAATGTCACTGAATTTTGGCTTTGGTTAAAGAAGAAGCAAGAGTTGCTGGACAACTGCAAAGGGATGCTTTTCTTAATAGCAGAGAGATTGCAACCATTTAAGCTTCCTTTTTTTTTTCTTCTTTCTTGTTTTTTGGTGTCTACCTGAGAGAAAAGCACTTACTGTTAATCTCATAGCAGTAAATTACAGAGAATTCACTCACTTCCATAATGTTTTCTACTCAAAGATCTTTAGAAATATTATGCATTAATTCAGCATGACAGCACTGCTATAAAGGTATATGGGGCTTCTCCACATTTTAGAGAGGAAGAAATTATTGAAAGAAATTTATTGAAAGAAATTTGAAGGTCTGCTTGTTAGCAGTGGGGCTGTGTGGATGGTATGGGCAGGTGTAAAGAGCCAGGCATATAAATGCAATAGTCCACTTCCAGAGACAAATTTTAATATGCATATCAGGAAAACTTCTGTACCCAATAACTATGAAATTTAATATCTCACAAGTGAGTGATTTACCCAAGATCTCAAAGGAAATCTGTGGCAGAATCAGGAAAGTGTCCTGCTCTTGTTCTTAAGCCACAAACCCACTTTCCCCTTTGAACCTCCAATCAGTCTTTTCTTTGATTTAAGGTTGACTGAGATGAGCTGATTAAATTTCCATGTATCATCTGGAAGCTTCAGAACAGGCTTGTTTTGCTAGACATTCCCATCAGCCCCCATAGTTTCAGGCCTTTTGATTATAAAATGCTTTTTACGTTAGTCTTAGTGGAAACTCCCTTTTTCTTTTGTTTTAATCATTTACAAGCTGGAGCTTTGCCAATTTATGTAACATGGTCTCATCCTACTCATTATTTCATCATACTCCTGCCAGATCTTTATTAAATATATTTCTCCCCCCACTTTAGTAAAAAAGGGATGGGTGCCTGGGAACCTGGATATGCAAAATGAGTGGGAATTCAGATTTTTTTTTTCTTTCTCTGTGTTTTTCACTCTCTTTTATTCCAGACTCAGAAATATCAGTGAGAAAGGTTATCTTCCCTAGCTGTGGGAGAGAAGCGACTGTCAAGTTTGGGTAGGTTATTAGTGAGGGGTGGGATTCTTACTCTCTCCAAACTCCCACTAAAAGGGAGACAAGCTGCAGACTTTGAAGTCTTATTCATGGTCATAGCACAAAAAAACCCAGTAAAATCTTCTCTAATGAAGCAGGTTTCTAGCCTTCCTAATTACCTCCCAAGCCTTTTTTATGGGCAGTTCAGGTATACTAGGGTTTCCTATCTCCTTTCCCTGCTTTGGTACTTCCCTCCCCATGTCATCTGTTATTTTTAAGGCATATGCCTTGCTAATGGAAAAAGCTGTATGACTCTCTGTGAATTTTCACCACTCACCTTCACCTCTCTGAAAGCTGTGAGCACAACATCTATAATGTGACACTGAGAACTATGACCCAGTCATCTTTGAGGGACACAGTGGTGCCCTTGGCTTGGCTGGACAGTTCAGGGAACACGGGTACTGAAAATGCCTGAATCCTGCTGGTGAAGCTTGGCCATGGTGCTTATCCATTTGTAAAGGGTTGTTTGAAGACTCTTGCTGCCTTATAAAGATTGATCTTGTGAGGAAGTACTTGCAAGAGTACTCACAAGAGTCCAGGGCTGTAGCCTGTGCTGTTCCTGCTTGATAAAGCCACACTTCAAAAAATGTTTTTAAAATTTTTAGACTCAAACAAAGCCATTGACTGATTCCATACTCCATGTAGCAACACCAGGACCAGGCAATTTCCTGGTAACCACACCCGTGAGCAGATCATAGGTCCCAGTCTGTCACTCTCTGCTGTGGTGCTTGTCCATGAGAGGATTTCCCCCGCTGTGTTTGCCTCCCATGGGCACAGGCTGTTTTGCTTGTTCCCAGGATGAGAAATTTCTGATGTATTTTGCATATATGTTGAACCACGAGCTTTTGTACAGTTACACAAACTTGTGGTTTCCTATGAATGCAAGGTTCCCCTCACCCCCAGTGGTTTTCCTAACTTTTATTGGTGATAACTATCAGCTTTTCGTGGTTTGAAGAGAACAAGGGCTCCCATTATTTAAACTTTCTGCTGTGCTGCAAAAACTTTAACAAGCAACTTGTACAAACTTTTCTCCCTTGACTTGATGGACCCCATTTTAATGTTCAGAAGGGGACTTGACACCTCAGAATCCAACCATGCCTAATTAGTGTAGGTGTGGACAGCACACTGTACGAGATCTTCTTCTTGCAAAACATGCTTTGTGTACATACGATTACACATGATGTTGTGTTTGTGTCACTGGGAATGTGCTGTCATCTGAGCTGAGGACCCTGGGTCAGTGTCCATGGGGCAATTCTCCTCAGGACCCCTGCCCCTCCAACCCTCACACATGGCTTATTTCCGTGCATTTCAAGTACAAACACGACTGCTCTTCTGAAGTACTTTTATGAGCCTTGAGGGTAAGTCATCTCAGGCAGGGGTGATTTAGCAGTGTGCCTTTGAGAAGGTGAACTCCAGCAGAGGCAGGGAAATCACCCCAAACCTCTCACCAGGGTGGTGGCAGATCTTCTAATGCAGCTCCCAAGAACTTCTCGCTCCTCTCCAGCATAGCCACAGGCAGGACTAGAGGATGCGCTTCAGGACTCTGCAGCCCACACCACAAAAAACACTTATAAAAGCAGTATAAAATGTGTTGTGTGCTAGAGCTAAGTGCCTGTCACTGCCAATGGAAAGCATCAAAACTAGAATGCTTGAACTGTATTGAGGAGAACTGGGCAGGTTTATGCTTAGTCTGAACAACAGGAAGGCAATGTGCCAAAACCCACAAATATGTGTTCACTTCCCAACAGAGATGAGTATGGAACCATCTCCAAGGCCTATGGCTCCAATGGAGTACTCGCTGGAGGCAGAAAATGGTGCAAGTAGGCCAGTGGAAGCTGGGAACAAAACCTCAAATAAAATAAAAATGGGAAACCCATAGGTCTGTAATGAAACTTGGGTCAATTGGCTGGAGAGAGGGGAATTAACATAGGGTCCCACTGTTGTCAGAAACTGTGGTGAAATTACAGTTAAAGTGTTATCATGTCAGGCTTGGTCTCTGTCTCATTTCAGAAGCAGCTTGAGAAACAGCAAAATATGTTGGGATAGCAACGGTACCATGGCTCTTTCCCAGATTGTCTTCTACTTGCCTCTTTGGTAATTGCTGAATTTGTGCTCCAATTTTGTCTTAATTCATGGAATTAATGGTGTGTAAAATGTGAATTTCTGAGGATATGCAGCAAGGAAGTAACTTTTTCAGGAGTTGCTGTTATTGCAGGGTTATTTGTTTGGCCCGGGCCTGATAGTAATGTTGTTTGTGACTTTTAACCTGGCAAATAGGGACCCCAATATTGATCTATATGATGAAAATACCATTCAACAATTTCACTGTCTGGGAGGGAAGGAACTTCAAGAGTGGCCTCATGGTTTATGACTTTTAGGTGACTTTTACCTTCTGGTGCTCAGCTTTTGGATGTCAAGTTCCCAGACCAGCTTTTTCACAGTCACTGAGCAACCATGAGAGTCACTGAGTTTCTGCCAGGATGCTGAGAGTGCTGTCCCAGTACAAACACAGTCTGTTTTATTAAATTTGAACAGCCTCTAAATAAGAATATTTCATGAGATGTGAGCATTTAAGTCTATATAACTTCTCTAAGCTAATGTTGAGAGCCAGCTTTCCTTCCTCGTGTGGTCTCACAAGCAGCTGGCAACAAGCCCTAGGAGAGGGACAGTGAGTGGGACAGTCGAACTCAGGGCTTTTAGGGGTGACAAGGAACAGGAGATCATGGAGAAACATGGACAGCCCAATGCATGGGTAAAAGAGCAGCAGTGGCATGGACACAGCTGGCAGCAGGGGCTTTTCCCAGGCCAGGCCTGCATCGGCCAGTTTATCAAACTGCATCACATTGCTTCCAGCACAGCCTTTGGGGAGAACTGGCTATTTGAATGGGGGCACACGCCAAAGAGAGACCTCAGTACCATGGAGCTTGGTGTGTTTTAGCTGCAGACTCATCCTGAAGCCATAGCTCCGGTTTATCCTGTACCCTTTGCTGTCGCATTCCAAAACCTGCAATCTCAGCTCAGGCCTGGTGCTTCCCTTTTGGCAAATGTTAGTCTGCAAAAAATCATCTTGTAATTTTCATACTGACATCTTTGCTTCGGAGCAGGGCTCTAGAGGCTTGCAGCCCTCTTTCAGGAGGCTCCAGTTCAAGCTGGAGCTGTTAGTTATGCTATGCAACGGAGCAGCACTCACACAAAACCAACATGGCAGCTGGTGCTGGGGTTTCATGGACACATAACAGCCCAAATGCCAAAAAGACAAGGGGGGGGAAAAAAAAATCTATTTAAGCAATTTTTTCCTCTCTATAGGAACTTAGCCTGTCAGCAGCATAAACACTTGCAATCATGCACTTCCTAGGATGCATGTGCTATCGAAAAGGGAGGTGTTAATTGCTGTGCTAATTACAACATGATTGCTTTGCACTTGTTTTGCACTTGCAGGTGATTAAATTTTTAACGAAGCATATTACTTGGCACTGTTAGCATAGTTAACACATTTCTCTCTCTCTCTCCCTCTCTCTTCCTCTCCCCCTCCTTTTTTTATGCCTTGGGAGAAGTCCTGTGCTGCAGACCCTTCGCTGGCTGCGATGTGCTGTTGTGCTTGGAACGAGCCCCCGTTTAGGCTGTCGGTGGCGGAACCCCGGGTTCCTGCTCGGAAAGAGCAGCAGCCTGTTATCATCAGCCTCAGCGTGACGGCGCCGGCCAGATGCGAACGCAGAACCCACCAAGGTATTAGCTAAAAATTAGGCGAGGCTGTTGATGCCAATCTCACAGATTTCATTTAAAAACTATGCCAGCTCTAGCCAGTCAGGCGGCAGCGGCGGAGGGTGTGCGGGAAGGTGGAGAAATGACAGCAAGTTCCTCGTGATTTATTTCTGCTTTGCCGAGCGGGTTCCCAGCTGACTGAGAGCAGGGAAAACTTGCATCTGTTCCACGGGCAGGCTCATATCTCTCCAATAAGGCGGCAATTACACGGCCCAGTGAGGCTGCGTGACCAAGGGAAGGCTGGGTGAACCAGCCCATTGGATTTATTGATGGGCATAAATGGCTTTACCTTTCTGGCTGATGGTTTTGCAAGTTCCCTGCGAACTTGTTGATTCTGATGGGTTTGAGCGAATCGATCCCAAATGAACAACGAGCTGTCTTTTGGGGGATGTTGTCCAGCCTGGTGTATTGCTTTTCAATTGCTCAGCTCTGGGGACTTTTGCCTTTGGAGACTGTCTGGTCTATTTTTTATGGCAGTGTAAACTTTCTGAGGCTCTTGGGGTCAGGCTGCCTGAATGGACTGGATAGTTGTTAGTATTATACATAAAAACGGGGTGTGATCTAGTCCTGGAGAGTTCTCCTCACAAGAGGCCAAAAGGCACCTCCTGCTTCTGTTCAGGGATGATTCAGATAAAAGGAGACAAACTGGGTGGACAGTGAGAAATATTGGAAAGGCTAGAGAAGACAATCTCAGCCAACTTTTTAAATTTCATGACTGAGAGCCACTCAATAAGGAAGCAGAAGAGGAAAAAATATTCGAAACTGATAAGGAAATATTTTTAGATAACATTTAATTAATCCTGGGAACTTATAAAACACCACTGAGTCCAAAAGATTAACAGGTTTCAAAACGGACAAGGTAGGCATTTTATGGATGAGAAGAATTGCATGAGGCAAGATTTAAAAATCTGTAGGGGATGCAAACTCTCATGCTTCATGGTGTTGGGAAACAGCTAACTGGTGAGGAGTAGGAAAGTGCTTCTCTTGTGGGCAGATCATCCCGTGATGGTTCGTAGGGAGTTTCTTGCACTGTCCTTTGAGGCAGCTGGTCTGGGTGCTGGAAGGGATGGGCATAGAGAGTGGCAGAACAATGGCCTGATCCAACACCCAGCCATTCCTTTGTTCCCATGCAGCATTGCCCTGCATCTGGGCTAGGCCAGGGATACCTTTTAAAACAGAAAGGGGGAAACCAAAGAGCTTGCAAGGAGTCTACTTGAATACTCCTGACATAAATCCTTGCCTCTTGTGCGCACACACCCCCAGTGAATTAATAGGAACAAAGGAAAAAAGCTGCTGCTGGGATTGTTTACGTAATATAAATTTAAAAGTGCCTGGGAGCGTCTTCAGCATGAATTAGCTGAATTTACTTTGGTGAAATATTTGTGAACCGTTTTTTAGCTGCATTTGTGGAATTTTACTGCGTCCAGGCGCACGCAAGTGTACTTTGATGAGGAGTGAAATCCTGAAGGAGTTGGGACAGCAGGTCTGCTCCCTGCAGAGTTGGGAAATGAGACTGAGGTTTGGTACTCACCTAAGGCAGATAGCTCTGTGCCCTGTAGATTATTTGTTTTTAGCATTAAGTGTTAAAATAAAGTGTGGACTTGTATAAATTGCTGTGAGGTGATACCCTTACCACACTGTCATGACAGGGCAAGTTCAGCCTAGAAGTTCATGGACACTGACCCTCACATACTAGATATAGATAATGTAAATAGATTTGCCCATTGGCATCAAGGGGCCAAACTTAAGTACCTAAGCTTCACACTTTTTGCACCATGTAATTATTCACACGTTGCTGTTCACATAATTGGAGGACTGAGAGGCCAAGGGTGAGTGAAAACGACAACGGGAATATGTTTTTCTGCAGACCTGGAGAGCTTGCATTAACAATTTAAAATGCTCTCTTTAATGTTTCATGCATTCTTTTGTCCCACAAACGAAAGGCCTTCACCTTTCCCATCATGTTGCCCATGTGGCCGTGCAGCACGTCTGTCACACAGGAGTGAAGGCGAATGATGGGAGAGGACCCTGTGTCCCTGCAGAGCCAAAATGTGTGTGACTCTGTGTGTGCCCCCTCCATGGCAGGGGCTGAAGAGGTGAGGAGCAAGTGGGGGGTGTCTGTAAAGTCCTGGGAACTCCAGCAAAATGTCTTCAATTGCAGAACTGGTTTGTGCTTAGCTCTTCTGTGCCAGCCTTAAAAGATGTGAATTGATATCACTTTTAACTGGCAGGTTTCATTATCTGCAGTTTCATTAAGAGCGATACCTGTGGTAGGACCATTGACTGTTTTTTCTTTATTTTTTGCTTAATGGATTCAATTCTGTCTGCAGCAAACCTTGCCACTCCCCACCCCCTCCTTCCAAACTTCATATTCTAGTCTATTACTCACTGTCTGTCTGGCCCCTATCGTATTTGACTGCAGATGTCATAACAGAAAAGAGATGAACAGGCAGCTCTTACTTCCCAATAAATTAATGTGCTGCAGTCTAATCCATATCCCAAATGATAAAGTTAACAACAGTTTGCAAGCCTGTCACATAATCTGAAAAATTCAGATGGATATTTTTTCCACTTGTGTGGGAGGGAAAACCTGTTTTGGGGATGAACAGTTACTAATACATTTAAGCTCCAGTAGAATGTCATGGAAATGGCACAATTAATTCATCTGCCACCCCAATCCAGTGGTGAAGCACTTTTATTGGGAGCAACCTGTTTGGCAGGCTGCTGGCTGTGGCGTGCTTCCCAAGGCTGCTGCAGCCTGCCCTCCCTCCTTCATCTGCTTGCTCCAGCTGGGCTGGGGCCTCGCTCAGCTGCCAGTCTTTGGGGGCAAGTTCCTGCCACAGTCTTTGGGGTCAGTCACCTGCGCTTCTCCCACAGCCCCCAGCATGTGGTTACCGGGACGTGGAAATGGGAACTCCGCAAGGCCTGGCTCCAAATCTGCTGTGCCGCTCCAGAGACCGTGGCGTGCGTCAGCCGTGGCAGCGCGCGTCCTTCTGCAGGAGGCAAACCCATGTGCCGACCCCAGTGACAAATATGGGTGGATCTGCCACCGTGCCGTAGGCGGGGAGGGATGCTCTTCCCAGCCTCTGCCTCCTGTACGGTTTCACTGGGGAAAATGGTGTGTAGAGCCTCTCTGTTCACACAGAGCAGCTCAGGTATGTGGGGTGAGCATCCAAGGGATGCATCCTGAGCTGAGGAAAACTGGATTAGCTCCTTAAAAATTCACGGAGTTGAGCCGTTTTACACCAGCTGGCAATGAGGCCCTGCTGGCATAAGTGCCTGTGGGAACTGGCTGTGAAAAAACGAAGGGAAAAGTGGGAAACTACCCTGATTTCCTGGTCTATATTCCTATAAGAAGAATGTTTCCTGTAAGGCTTTCCCTGTATCTTTCTGCAACCATACCAAATGTAACAGATAAAGTCTTTTATCCTAATATTTTTCAGCTATTTTAATGGCAATCCAGGTTGGCAAATGCAATAATAAAAACTTTAAAAGCTTTCTCTGCTGCAAAGTCATCAGCCAAGTTATAATGCATGAAAAGGGTGTGAAGGATTGAGAAATATTCAGATCAAAGGTATGTTGCATATCCTTGATTTCAGTACTTCGTTTTGCTCTTCTTGCCAGTTCTACAGGTTGGTTTTTTTTGTTTGTTTTTCTGATGGTAGGCACAGCTGACATGACACTTAGATCTAAAGTTTGCATTGCTGATGTTACACTGCAGCTCCCTTTTACTTCAGCCTGCAACCCCACTTCAAATTCTGTGCTAACACATTTTCAAGGGGCAAATATGTGGTGGGCAAAGAGAAATGGGAGGTGGTCGGTATTGGATGTTAGCTGCAATTACTGTGCTTTGATTGGGAAAAACAGAAGAAAATGAGATGTCAGCTTGTTGCAGGATTCACTTGGAAAGCTAGAGGAATACCACAGTGGGCAGTAGCTTTTTCAGAGTGCTGTCTCCTCTGTGGAGCAGGCACAACGTCCCACAGCCCTCACAGCCGGGCAGCCTGGGCCAAAACAGATTGGGGTTGTTTCTTTGCTTCAGAGTCACCTTTGAGAAAGGCAAAGCCATGTTCAGGCTCTACCTCTCTCTCTCCCATTGTCAGATCAGAGGCTGAGCACATATAGATGCAGAAAATATCTTACCACTATGGGACACATACCTATATCTAATGCAAGGAAAACCACATTTTAGGAAACATTTCCTAAAGAGAGAAATGTTCTTAAAGGTGCTGACTTTAAGAACATTTCCCTCTTTAGGAGACACTGACAGAGGAAAGCTGTTCAGGAGTTTAGTGGTCCCTGGACAAGGACCCTGTAAACAGCCCCTTTTCCTCTTGGATGCTTCTGATGCCAAACAGGGGAAGGCAAAGCTTGTTCCTGAGGCTGACCTATTTTTGTGGAGCAGCTGCAAGCCAGTGTAATAATCCACTTATCTGGTGAGAAACCCACAACAGCACCTCACAGACAGGCATTGTCTTGCAGAGCTCTGGTTCTGCATCCTGTGGGTGGGTGCTGCCAGCCTCCCCCAGAGCCCCCCCTCAGCTGCCCACAGTGCCCCAGAAGGAGGTTGGTCCAAAAGATGGAGTGGTGTGGATTACTGAAACCTTTGCTTGAAATTATACCTGGTGGTGATGTTTACAGAAAGTCTTACGGAATACCCAGAACTGCCAAATGAGTAAAAAGTAGAATATACCAGAATGCTGTGAGGAAAACTTTTTATTAAACCATCTTCAGTGGTTTAATCAGAATAGCAATGACTTCACCAAGAGGTCATCTGAGAATGCATTTTCCTGTGCCTTGTGGTTTGAAGTTGGTAGTGGCTGAGGGGTGGGCAGTGTCCCCGCAGTTACATCTTGCAGCCTTGGTGGTGTGTTGAGTGGTGGAGCACAGACCAGCCCTGGTGTCCAAATGCTGCTGATCAGCTTCAGCAATGTCACCAGGTGTGGTTTCATGCCAAAAGTGAGATACTGAGAGGTGAGATCTCTGCAGCTCCCTAAAAGGCCGTGCAAATCACTGGTCAGCTGCCACCATGCTATATTGCAGCCTTGGCTGGTTTCCTCACAAGCCTCACACCACGGATGCTCCTGGGGTCAGAGCAGGCAACAGTTCTGCCTACTTCAGGGCCTGGGTGGGAGAGGGGGGAGGTGGAGACCTATGGTTTTTGTGCTGGGAAGGCTGCAGTGAGTGAGCCAGTCCCTACTGACCAGGATGTGGTGTGCCAGCAAGGGACCTGCTCAAGCCTGCCAAGGTCTTATTGCTACCACCACAGAGCTCATGTCGGTTCCCACTTATTAAAAAGTCTTTCCCAGATCAGGAATGAGGTAACTCTCACTCACCCAGTTAGCTGTGTCTCCCAAGAGCCTTCCAGGCAAAGAGCAAGGTTCTCTCCTGAGCAGCTCTGTGCTATTTGAATACTTTTGCTGAGCTTTCTCTGGCTAAAAATTGCCTTACCCCAGGGGACTCCTGTGCCTGAGGGACCACAGAGTGTTCTGCTGGGCAAGCCAGGTGAGTGCTGGCAGAAGGTTAAGACTAACTCCTCTTGTGGGTTCAGTGATCTACACAGAAAAGTAGGGGTGTATCTGAAAAGAGCGTGGAGCTCTTTATATGGTATATTTGAAGACTCATATTGTGATTTATTCAGGACACACATCTACCTCTTCCTCATCTTTTGTAAAAAATAATCTCAAAATTGATACAGAGTAAGAAGATGCCACTGTTTTTGGCCATAAACTTTTGACTAAGGACTTTGGGTGAGGACATTTCCAAACTGCCTGGGAATCATCTCACATAGACCAGCTGATCTTCAGCTCCATCCCCCTTGCCTTGCTGAAAATTCTTTCCAGCATTGTGGGATACCAGGACCTAACAGCCAGGTAAAATAATTCTGTTGCCTTTTTCCTTTCTGTATTAGAGTGTTTTTCCCTTAGGGAGAGAAGTGGAGTAGGGAACTACAAGGGCAACCTAGGCCATTAGGGCATTAGTGTTCTGTGGTATGTTCATTTCCTGTATTTATGCATAATATAGGTTTCATATTTGTGATGGTGTTGGATTTTCTCTATGATGATAATGCTAATAATAATGGTGATGGTGGTAATATTATTATTATTATTATTAATAATAACAGCAGTATGTTTAAATATACTCTGTTTCTCCTGCATCCCTGCTTGTGTCTGGTAAATTTCAGTATTTAGAACAGATCCAGTTGTTAGCACTGAAGATGCAAAAAAACAAATTAGAGCTGACTGCTTCAGACAGCTGATGGATTAGCAACACCAAAGTTAAAAAGCTACAAGTCTCCAGAGTGGTGGGAAGATATTACACATAGGATCCAAAATTGTTGAATGCGAGTGCATTAAATAATACAATCATCTATTGTGAAGATTTCATAAAGATGTTGCAAAAGAAGGGTTTCTTTGGTGTTCATCTTTTCCACAGAAATCCTTTATGAATAAAAAACCTATTAAACAAAATAGTTCCATGAGCATTGGAAGTAATGAAGCCTGGTTTCACAGAATGGGTGAAGTTGGAAAGGACTGCAGTGGATCATCTGGTCCAACCTCCCTGCAGGGCGATCCTGGAGTGTGTTGCACAGGATTGCATCCAGACGGCTCTCGAATATTTCCAGTGAGGGAGACTCCAGAGTCTCTCTGTGGAAAATCTGTTCCAGCACTCAGTCAGCTGCAGAGTAAAGTTCTTCTCAAATAGCTTCCCCCCAGCTCCTTTCTGTGTGGATCTTCTGCTGGCTGAGACAGAGATCATCAGCTTTTCCTTTCATTGGCACTAATAAGTTCTTGCACCTTTTTGTCCACTTCATTCCATAAAACTTGTAGGGACTCTTACTCTACTCTTGGCATGGCTGAACCAATGCAAACAGGTTCAAAAGTGACTGTGCAGTATGAGGGGACAGATATGCCTATCCATGGGGTGACCTTATGTGTCCCCAGGAAATCAGAGCCATGGACTAACCACTGTTGGGGGTGTCCTCACCAGACTTTAGTGCTGCTGCACTGTGCAGCGCCATCCCAGAGCAAACGGGGTGTCCAGTGGTGAGGAAATCTTACAACATGCCCCTGTCCTGTTGTTGTTGTGAAGTGAACTTCTCTTTGTACACTGATGACATTCATACTGTCACTATTTCTGAGACAGTTAGAAAAGTCCTTGGAGTGGAGGCTAGCCTGGGGATAGGTGTCCATTTAGGTCCGCTTTTCAGGAACATCAGGTGATATTTGCACCCCTTCATCTCCCACTGACCAAGAGCCATGGTGCAGATATAACCCAGGGGAGTTCAGCCTGGCTGCCCTTTAGTCTGCAGAAGCCTGTGCAGGAAAATCTTTTTGTAACAAATTCACATCATGCTCCTGCAGAGGAGAAAGTAGTTTTCCTGTCTTTCTTGAACCCTATATAAGTAGCATGCCTTGTATTGGCTTCAGAGGACAAATCAGAGAAATGTTTTCACAATGTTCCAGTGGCTACAAAGATGGAGACTCCCTTTTTACAAGGAGTCACATGGAAAGATGATGGGTCATGCATATAAATTATTCCTGGGGAGTTTCAGTTAGACACAAGAGGAAAATTTTTTACGATGAGGACAATCAGCTATTGGAATAATCTACCAGAGAAGTGGTAGATTCCCCAACATTCGTCACTTTTAAGATTCAGCTGAAGAGAGTGCTCAGCTGTCTTGTGTCGACTGCTTTAGCGGAGAAAGATTGGAGCAGATGATCCTTGAGGCCCCTCCCAGATGGATATCCTATGATTCCATGAAATTCATTTGTGAGTTGTCCAGAGGTACTCCTCCAAATATAGAAGGCTGCTGAGCTTCATCTTCAGGAGCCTTGGAGGAGCCCTCAGAGTTTCCCTGGGGACTCTGAATGTTGCCTAGATACCCTAGCATGAGAACTCAGGAAGATAAGCTAGCCTTTTAATCTTATTTTTCTTAATTAAGGAGATTGATGGCATAAGCTATTCTGATTACCAGTGATGAGCTGTGGGCCAGTGGAAGATTGAACAAATTTGAGTCTCTTATAGCTCAGACATATTGTCCTGGTCTCTGCAATGGTGCACGCATTTTTATTTCTCACTTTCTTCAAGCACACAAAAACATTTCACTCTGGAACACAACAAGAACAACATGGTGCAACCACATTGTTTCATCAGATGGAAACCTGTGTAATCTCAAGTGATCCCCACTGAAGTTTAAATAGACACAGAAGACCACATTTTCATTAACTCCAATATACACAGATTTTACAATGGTAGTTTGAATTTGGAAGCGGGTGCCCATCTGCAATGTAGGGACATCTTGTTAGCAGATGTCATTTGTCTGAGAGAGATTGAACTTTTTCTAATGACACTACTTTTTTTTTTTTCTTTTTTTTTTAACATTTGCAGTACCCTGAAGAAACACAAAGGCACAACTACTACTTTACAAGCAGCAAATTGTTTTCTGGTTGAAAATACTGTATAAAGACAAATTGTTATTTTTACTTTGCAGACAGACTTGTTCACAAAAGTGTGTGTGGGCAAGGTGAGCCTGTTTATGTAAGTAGCTCTTTCCTATTATTCTAGGGAATTCATGAATGCAAAGCATATAGATAAAATCCTGCTCTGTGTGAGTGCATTTGTTGAGCAAAGTTGTTATATGTCTGTTAAAAGGAAATAACTCTTGTATAGCAGGTTTTCACAGATGTAGTGTGTGAAAATTATTATTAAAGTATATCTAGGATATTTCCAGCAGAAGGAATTATGTGTGATTCTTGAAATTAAGATTTTGTGGATGAAACACAAAGAAAGTCAGAATTTGAATTCAGATGTATATAGGGGTTTCCTTATGTGACAATTCTAGACTGTTCACTGTGAAGAAAAATATTTCAAGATGCTTGTCTTCATTGTTAAATGCACTAATCCAGGGAAGTAAATAACAAAAACCCCAGTAATGTAGGACCACTGGGGATTGTCCTCATGGAAATAGGTTATCTGTTCCCACTCTGTCATATCAGGCTAAACCCACCCCTTCTCCCTTTTGGTTCAGGCTGACAAAACATCTCTTTCCTCTGTCAGATGTTTCTTGCTGGGGAAAGGAGACCGCCTACAGTTTGCACCAGAGGCAGGAGTGTTTCAGGAGAACTCTATGCACACTGCCCATCTTTTGCTTCCCAAAGAAAAGGGAGAGGAAGAGGACATGGGGCTGAAACTCCTCCTCTGATGAAGAGCAGCAGTTGGCGATTTTCCTGATTTAAAGCTAAACAAATGGGCTCTTTAAACAGCTGAAATCTTCCTTCAAACAGGTAATGAATGCACTATTGGCAGCATACATGTGTGGGCCTCTTGGGCTACAATAAGTTTTGTGGGACCTTCTGGGCATATATCGGGAGATGTTATTAAAGCTAGTGTTGCCACCATTCACATATGAGCTTCTTGCTGTAGTCAAAGTTTCAATTACCAGTCCCATTCATGAAGCTGGGTTATTGGCTTAAACTTCAAACTTTGGGTTGGTTTTTTCTTTTAATTGAATGGTGCAAGGTTTCTATTTAATTGGGTACTGGACATGTTGGTTTCTGTTCCTTCCAGTGGTGAAGAAAGAGCTCTGAAGTTAACCCAAATGCATCCTGATGATGAAAAGAACAAAGAACACAAAGACCATGGCTTGAAAAAGAACTTTTTTTTTTCATTCTTTCCTCTACTTTTTTTTGGAAGCCAGAGCTGTGATTTTGCCCTGATGGATGTGTTTGAATGCTGGATGCTGGCAAAAGGGGACCAATCTGAATAAATATCTAAAATAAATAAATACAGCATCCCTGATTAATAACCAAAGCATTTTTAATTCCCAAGCATACACATAAACCAGCTCCATCCTGATTAATCAGGTCTGACTGTAGTATGTAATACTTACAATTTTTTAATTAAAATTGAGAGCTCATACTGTCCAGAGAGCTACATGTGCGTTCTCGGAAAAATTACAGCACAAGCAGAAGCCATTTTTTTTCCTATTCCTGCAACAAATTTCCTACTGAACTTTAAAGGCAATTCCAGGTGCAGCCAAACACTATCCATTTCCATTATCTTTGCCTGTACTCCTAATCAGAGCAGCACAATCTGCCTTCAGAAACATTTGTTCTGAATGGCTGCTGTTTCTAAAAGCAGATGCTCTTGAAAATGCAGCTGTCAATAGCTCCACTAACCAGTGCTTTCTTACAAAGAAATATTCCAGTTAAGGTTTGCTTGGATTTAACAACATGCTTATGATCATGCTGGTGATGTATAATATTTTTGCCTGTGTGCATGGAACAAATGAATAAGCTGCTTCTTCCTGAGCCTGGTTTTGCTTTTGCTCCTGCCCATATAAATCAGGGAGATCTCTGCTCAGATGAGTAGTTACACCTGGATAAAATTGTGGGAGATAAGTCTCAATTCCTTTGTTTGAGGCAGAAACAGGTTTTTGTACATGGAGGGAATAACCAAGTACTTCATGGTTCCTTTCTCTCTGTGCTCTGTTTTTTCTCTTTTTTATTATTTGAACAAATAAGATTTTACTCATATATTACACCAAACCAATGACTCCATCTAGCTTCCCACAGCGCACTTTTTATAGCAGAGAATACTCCTTTCTTGTCTCGCCGAAGCACATATTTTCACATAATTTGCACTGATAATATAACTCTGCTGAGTGGCTTGATAGAATATATCACTCTTCACAGTCTAGCAGTCCCCCTCCTTAACTAATGGAAGTGGTAGACTCCTGGTAGTCTTGATTTTAAACATTTTAAATATATATAATGGTTTGCATACTGTGCAGTGATTTGTAAAATGCGAATGCCTACAAAACCATGGTTACCAAGCATAACATTATCTTATTTTTACTTACACAACCAGTAAAACAGCTGGAGGTCTAAAATCACGGCCTGGCATTAAATGCGTTACTACATTTTAACCATGCAGGATGAGGCTGTCCTTTCAGCTGAGAGATAGGAAGAGAAGTGTAGTGATTACTGGAAAATTAACACCTTCCATTTTAATAGACTGACTATACCAAAGGCACTTAAATAGAAGACCTTCAATTGAAATGAATTGGAATTTTATCTACCTAAAAAGTGAGTAAGGCACAAGTGGCTTTGAGCTGCACAAATAGCAGTATAAATCTACAGAGTGGAAATGGAGTTTTTTACTAATAGAAATAATGTTTTCTGTTTTAAGACTCACCTGTGTGATACTACTTACATTTCTTTTTTGTTATTCCTATTCCCCTAAGGAGATCCATAAGCACAGTGCTTCCTTAGTTTCCCTTTTTAACATCCATAATTGTACTCAACTGGCAATGAATAAAGCTGTGAGCCGTAAACCCTGGTCGTTTCAGCCTGCCCACAAGGTTCAGGACTGGGTTTCTTCACCTCAATTAGTGTTACCAAGTCCTATCAGTAAACCTCCACAACAGTGGTGTCAAAGGACATCAATTTGGCTACTGCACGTGGTGTCTCATAAATAACACCTTAATTGTTCTTCCTGAAATATGCCTCCACGAGCCTTGTTGAAATGTTCAAGCTCTCCCAGGACATAGTTTCAGTGGGGACTTTTGCCTGGTAGGATGCTGATGGAAGACAACATGCTGAGTCCCTATGGGGCAAGAGGGATACCCCAGTTTTAAAGAAAGTCACCAATGAACAGGACACCTAGGAATACTGTAGGAGCAGACAACATGGCATAGCTCACAGCAGAAATTTCTCATAGTTTAAAATATGTAATTAAATTCATTTGTTCATGAAAAATATCTGGAAACAAATATTCCTCTTCATTTAATCTGTTCTCACACATCCTGGTGCCTCTTGGCAGTGTCCCCTCTTGGATCCAGAAGAATGTTCCACCAAAATCACCCCAGAAAGTTCCCAAATTCCTCAGGTTTCAGGAATCTGAGGACTATCAGCGACGTGAAGGAATCACTCCGCACCTGGTCAGCGTGACTCCAATATCCGGTCAGTGAGACAGGTGCAGACTGAGAACTGTCAGCACTTCCCAAATCAGCCCCATGGAGCTGCATGCTCTTCCCTTAGGTACATCTCCTGCTACAACTATGAGCCCATTCATGGCTGCAGTGGCAGTAAATAGCATTCTGGTGGCTCCCCCAACCCCAACAAAAGTACAGGGAAGGGCAGCCAGGAGCTGTTACACTGCTTTCTGGCTCTGCCCACACTGGGGAACAGTGGGAGATTTGGCTAAATGCTTGTGACATTAGGAGACTGAGATCTGATTCATCTGCCTGATAAAGCTTTGAACAAGGTATTGGGGGAATAAAAGGCATTTGACTCTTGTCTCACAACACGAGTTTTACATCAGAGGTATTACTGGCTGTGTTTACACAGGCGGCCGCGCCAGCTCTCAGACTCCACGAAGTCCATTAAAACCAGCTTGTGCAACCCCCTGCAGAGCCTCCTACTTGGCTTGCCTGACTCATGCTCAAAGGACTGTACTCAATGCACACTCCTCACCCCCCATGTGCCAGCAGCCCCCAGGTGCGAGCTCCCAGCACTCAGCTCCCATGCCCAGCATCTGTGGTGGAGGGGAGAGCCCTCCTCTCTCCCAGGCTGCCAAACCATAGGTGAGGAGGCTCAGAGAGCTGTGGTATTGCCTGCCCCAGCTCCTCCAGTCCCTCCTCTGCTGTGGACATGGTCTTCCTGGGCACTGAACACCCCACTGTGTGCTTGAGGAGTCAGGGTAGGAGCTTAGCCAGGATAAACAGCAGCGCTGTGAATCTCCAAGAACAGCGCTGAGCTACCCCTGCTGGAAAAGGTTTCTTCTTGGAGACCCAACAGTGCCTCTCCCTATGGCACAGTTATTGCAAAGGCAAGGTTGTGGTGGTGTTGGCACAGCATCTTGGACTCAAAAATGACTTGTTTACTTTGGAGAAGATCAGAGAAGGACACATTATACAACAAAAGGAAAGAATGAGGCTGGTTAATAGCACTGGCAAATAACGGAGGAAAAAAATCTGCAATTTTATTCAAAGAAGAAAATAAGCATTGTAGTAAACATGCAGACAATCCACACCAAACACAAAGCTGGTTTCTGTGTGTAAATGTGTGGTCTAGCTGCAATCTTTATGGAAGCTGCTCCAGCTTCAAATGAATGTAGTATTTCTGAAATAGTTGAAATGAATGCTGTCTCTGGAAGGAAACAATGGATGTAGTAAACAAGCAAATATCTTGTCAACAGCTGAGCAACAAGGGTGCTGAAAATTCCATCAGAGGAGAACTAAGCATGGAATTTCTGATGATACACTTGTCTAGAGCTTGTTCTGTGGGTACAGGGACAGAGCAGCTCCCAGAGAACGTGTCAGTCCTGCACACCCCAAAGTCAAGAGACAGGCACCTGCTTTTAGCAATTTTCAGCCATGCTGATGGGAACACGTTCAAAAGCAGGGATCAGCTGCACACCTTACAAATGAAAGGCCTATGCATTCGAGGTGGTTCAGATGCATTTTCACATTTCTAGCACCTGGTCCTTTTCCTCGGGACACCCTGCCTCAAAAGGGCATTCTGCATGACAGAAGAACCTGGTATCGTGGCCTGGCTTTCCTGCCCTGGTTGTCCCCTTTCAGGTTTTGGATGTGCCAGGAGTACTGATGGTACATCCCTGGGGGAAAAGCTGCTCTCACATGGGTCAAGCTGAACCCAGTGCTACCAATGGTGGTACCCAAGTTTTGTGCCATTACCTCTACTCCAGCTCCCTCAAGGATGGGCTCAGACCCGCAGCTGTGGCAAAGTTTAAGCTGCTTTTCACAGTGGAACATTTTTTACTGTTTACAGAGTTTTTGCTCTGCAGTGATGTACTTTGTGAGGAAGGGGCAGGCAGGAGGGTGGGACAGTGCCTTGTTCAGCCTGCTCCTCCTGCACTGCTTTTCAAGTAGAGGTCGGTGGCTGTTCCTGGAGCGCGGGTGGCCATCCAGGTGTAACTGCTGCTCACCTGCTCTCTGGGTCCTGCCAGAGGGCTCCCCTGCTGCACAAAGTGCACTGCCAGTAGCACAAAATCCTTTGGGATAGCACCTTTGCCAGAGCTGCATGGGAGATGAAACTAGCGCAGTAAGCAAAGCGCAGAATTTTCCTCTTAAAACAGACCCCACCCCACCCCGGCCCAAACACACACCATGGACTTGGTAATTACTGACTTACAAGCATGTCATTCTTTTGTACCCTTCACTTTTCCCTGGTGTTAATTTCGCAATTTTTTTCCCTTTTTGGGGTGACAAAGAAGAACCTCATCTTACTGTGTGCTGTGAATTAGCTGCTGTAGCCCATCACTCACAGGTGAAAGCTTTGCATGATGCAGAAAGTCCTACAGATGTTGCCAGAGAAGCCTCAATAGCTTCTCTCTCCACACCTAGTGAGGATTTACAAACACACTTTGGAGAGTTTAGTCTGAGCCTGAGCAGTTGGCTGTATCTAAAAGCTCTGCTCACTGCTTTGTAAATCCAAAAGATTTCATAGGTTCCTTCTCTTCAAATTTTCACAGAAGAGCCTGTAAGTGCCTTGGACCAAATAGCTGTGCAGTTAATGAACTGTGCATACACAGGCACTATGTCCAGCTATGAATTCACACTTAATAGTTCAACAGAAATGTCTGGTTTCATATGTTTCTCATTCTTTTTAAAATAGTGATAGGCTTGTCAATTAAATCCATCTTTAAAATAGATTTTACCAAATATATGCACTGCCCAGTGAGATTCATTTAATGTTAGCTTTTCCACATGCATTTCCAAGAGAATTAAAGGACCCAATATTCTATTGCAATCCGTGATTTTTTTTTCCCTTCAACTTCCCTAAATACCAAACATCTGATAGGATACTGTAAAACCCTCTGGAGAAATTTTTTCTTTTTTTTTATGGAGAGACCAGAGTGAAAATTTTCAATCTGAAATGCACATAAGGCTAGATTTTCAAAAACATAGGCGGCTGCCTCTCTCCCTTTGTGTGTTTCAACCCAAGATACCCAAAACATGATTTTTCAGGGATGCTGAGCAAACATAACTCCCATGGACTCCAGCCAGAATTTTTCCTATTTGCCACAGCTGCAAATCAAGCTCTGCATTACTAAGGGGACCAGAAAGCATTCTTTGAGCAGTTTTTACTTCCAATATTCTCTTACTGTGGAAACAGGCTTAAGTGATACTTGATGGCATTCAGTCATAGATGACACAGCTCATAAAGCAAAAAAAAAAAAACAAAAAAAAAAGGAAAAAGAAAAAAAGAGAAAGAAGCAAAACTCAGGTGGTGAAAATTTACCTCAGTGTGTGAGAAAGAGGAGGGGGAGAGTTTTTGTGTGAAAGCT
This sequence comes from Hypocryptadius cinnamomeus, assembly GCA_013400635.1. Lineage (NCBI taxonomy): Eukaryota > Metazoa > Chordata > Aves > Passeriformes > Zosteropidae > Hypocryptadius > Hypocryptadius cinnamomeus. Next base: position 25,738 of record VYZP01056613.1, read on the forward strand.
TCACTCTTTGTAAAGGAGACAGATGGTTTGCATCTACTGGCATGAATATTACAAGCTTCAGGTGTCCCAAAATGCTGTGAAATGCAACATTATAAATTGGTGGCAAATAATAAGTCCAAAGTTATCAAGGAAAACAATGGTTTTTGCCTCTGCTACAGGTAATTTAGGGAAACCTTTCCAGAGTTCCTTTTTATTAAGAAAGAACTCTTTACTGAGTATGAGTAACATGAAGAGAAACTGGTTCCATTAGAAAATACTATGCATCTGAAAATACTTTTGCTGTTTATTTTCAATATTGCTGGATTGTACCCCTATTAGCACCCCCTCAAACCTACCCCCTTCCATTCCTTTCCACAATTTTAATCAGATCCTTCATTTACTCCAAGCCCACAGTCCTTAATTACAATTTACAGACACAGCAATGGAGCACAAGCTGGTCAAAACAGCTGTGGCAAAGTTTCTGCTTTGAAGGAAATATTACTGGTGAGGATAATTTTGCAGCCAAATAGATTTTCCCTTCATTTGTAATAGCACAGTACCTTCTGTCTCCTCCCAGCCAGTTTCCATAGGTATGAGTAGGCATCTTTTCTGCCTAGTCATATGCTGGGTTTTGCTGAGGATTTCTGCATTTTCAATTTTGTAAGCCAATGTTCCAACATGCTTGTTCATTGCTAAGATTTGGAAGATCATAGTGGAACATTTGATACCCAAGTATCACTGAAAGGTCTCTGTAAGTTCACCTAAATTTACTGGTATTTGCTACATTATTCTCTGAGATATAGGGCCAAACATGCCCAAAAGTAGAAGTTCACAAACCTTAATTTAGACTTTGAAAAAAACTTATGATACCCAGTGACTCTTGCTTGGGACAAGAAGAAAGGTTGAGTGTCCTACACACTTGTAAGACAACTTATGGCTCTGTTTCACTGTGGTCTTCGTCAGGGTTCCCTTTTCTATCCCTCAGACTGCTTTTTAAAAGTATTGCTACTAACTGACTTGTGGCTAAATGGGCTCTTGTGACAGTACATTCTAGCCTGTCCTGGAAATCTGATTGGCCTGTGCTCAGCCACCAAGCTCAAGGTGTCTTTGGCTTGCATTTGCTGCCTGGTGAATCTGTCCCAGAAAGACACACAGAGTGTGTTTGTAATTGTTTTCCCAGCAAACAATGCAAGGTGTGATTATCCTCTCGTGCCAACTTTACTGTGGTGTAAGTTCATTTTACTTGGATAGGGCTATTTGTCATTTACATGGCTACAAGAAAATATACTGTAAGACCCTAAGGGTCTTGGATTCATGAGATTCATAAGGCTTCATGAGAGAATGCAGAATAAACTGTTTGTATTGAATCACAGGAGTGTGATTGCTGAGCTAACATTTGCAAAGCATCCTTTCTTAGCTAAAATAATTTTTTCTGTGTATGAAATAATTTCCTATAGCACAACTATGATATGTAAAGAAATGTATTTCCTAATTTGTGTTTATTAAAATGTTGTTTTCACATTTCTTTTGTTTCTGCTATTAGATATTTTATTGGATGCTAATGGATATTACTAAGTTCTCGAGGGATCTTGAACATTTTTCCTCAAGTAACTTATTGAAATCTCCGAATTCTGCAGATCCAGGTTTGTTCTGATGATGTTCACTTCTTATTGTTCCTTTTCACTTTTTATCATGTAGCATTGTGAGTACATTAAATTAGTAATGAAAAATGAAACCACAGGAGTCCCCTGTATTCTAGATAATGACTGATACATCTTCTCACTTGTCTGTGTTACATTATAGTGTCATAACTTTCCTTTATATCCAATAATACTTTTCATTATTGTACCATCTGCAGCACAGAACTATAGGGGTTTGTTCAGATTCTAACAATATTTTCCTTAAGTAAATCCACATCTAATAACACCATTTATTTTCTCTTTCTTTTTCTTGCTGTGTAGTGGAAGGTAACATGCTGATTTCTCTTAGAAAGTGCTGCTCAGGGGCTACAAGAGCTTTTGCTCCCTGCCCTGGTGTTAAGGGGATTAAATATGAATTTGACAGTAAGGAATAGATGGGGCTAGTGCATTTAAGCTGAGATCCTTCCCAGGTGAGCATGCCCAGGTGACAGGCACAGTTGCATTGCATTCATTGCAATCAGCTGCTGTAGTTATGGCAGAACCTGTGGCTACTTAGTGGCTTTTCTTTCCCCTCCCTCTCCTTCTATTTCCATTTCCATGCAAGCAGTGCTCCTGCTTGCATGGGTTGCCTTTTTCCTTTTGTGGCTTGGAGTGGCATTGAGCTAAACTCTAGAGCACGCCTCTGTGGTGGTTTTAGGGTGCACTAATATCCTGAATGAATCACTTTTGGACACAAACACAGTCCATATTATTGACTGTCTGGAGAGACTCTTGCAGTAACTGAGAGGACAGGAGACCACAAGCTGTTCAGAGCCTTTAAAGTCTCAGTGCTGTCCTACAGCCACGGGCTGGAATGTGTTGTGGTGGAGCACGCGGATATTCTTCAGAGGTGGGCTTGCTGGAAATTTGAAGCCATGTGGTAAGTAACTTTAATTTCTTATGCTGAGTGGCTGCATGCGTATTCCTGCACAGACTGTGTGAAGGAACTGCATGCTTGCTTCTGAAGGAGGAACTGGGAAAAATATAAAGTGTACATACAGGACACTAGTATGCTACAGTGGCGACAGTAGTTAAAATAAGTCACTAGCTTAATGTATTCAATGCTGAATATTTTTATTTTGGGTAATCTCCATTCCTACTTAATTGGATTTTATATTGTGAAGTGGAAAACTCTGGAACAGCCTTCAAGGTGTTTCTGTGGCCCAACAATACAAGTTGCCCCTTCAGGGATTCCTTGTTCTCTAGGGCCTGTTTCTTGTGTTTTTGGGGATAACAGGGACTCTGCCATGGAAGCAGGAACTGTGGGCCTTAATTTCTTCAAATGTGGAAGGCACTGAAACCAACTTCCACTCTTAAGAAGTCACTAGGCTACTAAATAGAAGCTTTGAAACAACCAGCCTTCTCTGCCCCTCTTTCCACCAGAATGCCTCATCCCAGCCCTACAGCAGCTTCCAGAAGCAGAGTAGCTGGTTGGAAGCAAGGATGATGTGTGTGTGCTGGGCTGAGTGGTCTTGGTCCCTGGTCAGTGAGCAGCCAGTGAGCACAATAAGCAAACCAAGGGCAGGTCCCAGACAGAGTTTCTTGTCTTTGTTCGCTGTACATTGACACCTCTTCCCCCACCTCCTCTGCCAGTGGTGTGTTTTGCAAAGGGGCGCTTGGAACCAGAGGGCAGTTGTTTGTTGATGGCTTAAAACCTCTCTGCTTGTTGTGCACAGGGGCAAAGACCCGGCTGTAGTTTGCATAAGTACCTACCATTGCTTATGGTTATGTAAAACAGGGATGAATATCTAAACCCGGGATCAGAAGTCTCCTACACATGAATGAGTCCGTTAAGTGGGGAACGAAAACAAGGCAGAGCTGTGCCAGATAAGGCACGGATGGCTTCATATCTTCATTTGTGAAAGAGCTAAAAGTAAAGGCAAACAATGAAAACATGGTATTTCTCAATCACCAGAGCAGTGGGGAAAGTAATAATGGAAAAAAAGATTCCTCCTCCATGCATACAGACACCACAGAAAAATCAAGCTAACTTCAGGGAGATGCTGGGCAGGATTTTGAGGATGGTTTTAATGAAAGAGAAGGAGGAACAATTGTTTAATGGGCAGTGACTCAAAAGGACTAAGAGCACCACATGTGCTGCAGGCAGCAGCCAAAAGGATGAGTGGTGGGTTATGCCTCCCTTAGGCAGGCTTGGCCCCAGTCCTGCTGGATGAATGAAAAAGGTGGGTTGATTATTTGAACGGGGAAGGAAAAACATCCGCTTCTGAAAACATTTGCACTTTTGGGCCGAAGTCCACTGACTTCAGATGCCTTGGGGATCAAAACTGCCTTGCTCAGAAAAAAGTCCTCAACCTACTTGTTGCAGCAGGTGTGGGTTATGTGCTTCATCCTGGAGAAGTGGCATGAGGGGGAGCGGATGTGAGGGGCATCTGCTCCTGGCACTGATCAGATCGAGCCGCAGGATGTGCTTTTAGTGCATGCAGCTCTTTTCTCCCCCTCCCACAAAGAGGGCTTGCAGGCACAGTCAGAGATTGTGGTGCAAAACCTTCACTGCAAAACGCTCTTCTTGCTCCATGTGGTGTGTCTGTGCCTGACTGTGCTATGCAACCTGGGCAGTGGCTCCCTGTGTGCCTAGGGGTGACTCTTGAGTGTTTGTAGATGGAAAAAAATACTGCTGTTAGTGCACTTGCTTGGAGAGAAGGAACACCTGAGTCTTGCATACAGAGAGGGAGCTGTGACCTCAAATAATTTGGTTATGAAAATGAATGTAGGATGTGCTGGTGGCTTCTTCCAGTGCTGGGTAGCAATGGATTAGAATTGGGATTCCCCGGTGCTGACAATAGGTAGGATCACATAACAGGAACAACCACTACATTTTTTCTCACAGTTCTCCTCCCTGACCATCTGCTTTTGCTCCCCACCCCCACTTAACTTTCGTCTTTTCCTTGAGTTACCATCTTATGCAAAACTCCACCCAAACCCCTTTTCTTTCTGTACCTTCCCTGAAAAGCTTCACCTCCCAATGCTATGAGAATGATAGGAATTCTCCTTTTGCTGCGACGGCCAGAAACCATCCAGATTATTAAACTTTCCAATACAGCTCTCTACTAGCATTTATACATAGTGGAATTCCTTATTACAGATGAGGATTTTAATTCTGAGCTTAGCTTGATAGAATGTAATTTAAAGCCATTAAGGATGGCTTAGCCTTCAAAGCAAACTCAAGATTGTTTAATTAGTCATGCAAGCCACTGAACACTACCCATAACACAAAACAGCTAAAGTATTTATTAGTTTTAGAGCTAAGCTAAGCCTTGCTTGTTCTACATTTTCAATAAAGTGCAGCAAGTGTTAAGCACATCTTGCTTTTTCCTAATCTTCCAATGCTCAGTAAATTTTATTTCTGAGTAAAAGCATAGCCTAAGTGCTGCAAGATGTAGAATGAAATCCAAATTGAATCAGTTTCTGTAAGTTTTAGAGGAAATAGAGGCAGTAATGGTGCTTGGCATGTTCTGAAAATTTTTGTGTGTTTGTGTGGTTTTTTTTTTGTAACTGTCTTCAAAACAAATGCAAACCAGTTCAGATTTTGTATTTTTTTCCACTTCCTAAACTTTCTGAAACAAGGTGAGCTAGGAAACGAAGTCCCAGTAAGTAGCTCTGTAGAAACTGGAAAATGCAGCAAGGAAGTTGTGAGTAAGTTTTTGTGGATCAGAAAGAAAATGATCTCTCTTTATGGTTTCCTTTTAGAAGGCGCTGGTACAGGCAGTGCCAGAATTCCAGGATTTAAATTGGGAAGACTTCTGATTGGGTCAGTAGAGAGAAGGTTTGGTGTAGTGGAATTTCTGATTGCTTGCTTGTATTGTTTGAATCAGCAGTAATGTGTAGTTAACCCAAGCTGATATAAGCTACATCCCAGCCCTCTGACTTGTGGGGCTGGGACACCAAGTGATTTGTGCATTAAGCAGGGCTTGTGTTGGGATTGATCTGGGGTTTCAGTATCCATGGTGGGGTACTGTCCAAAGAGTTGTCTGGGCAAAGCTGGACTTAGTCATTGTACGTCTGTTTGAGCTGTAATACACTTCTCTTGCTGCCCTAGTGTGCTTCTGCACTTGCTCTTGTTGAGATAAGTCTCTCCTTCCAATTCAAGCGAAATCTTAGCACTACTGGGAACAAAGTCTCATGGACACGACCTCTATTCTGGGCTGCCTCAAATTAACTGGTGGGATCCAAGTGTTGCCATAATGCTTTTCTAATAGTCTGCAACTTGAGGGGGAGAAAAAAAGAGGTGGTTCCTTGTCTTACTAACTACTTTTGATTCTCTTCAATGTCTTCAACATCTTCTTAGTCCCAGCAGTCAGGTTTTTACAGGTGGATTGTTATCTTGATTCTGTAGATGTTTACACTAAATTGTATTTCCATTACTAGTAACACCAGCAGTAAAGACATTACTTTTCTCCGTGAAAATCAAGCCCAAAATAACAAACATACCATGAAAAATTAGCTGCATCATTGAGAGTGGATTTCTGTGACTAGTGTTTGGAAGCAGGATTTTTGATTTTATGACTTTTTTCAGGATAATGATAGTATGGGACCATTAGACAACTGTTGCGGTATTTGTTCTCTGCTTTCCTAAATGTCCTACTTGAATTCCTCTTCTTTCTCTTCTAACTAAAAGAATTTCATATTGATCCATGGAAAGAGTATAAAAGTGTTTTTGTAGAATAAACTAATATTATATCAAGAACGATTCTCCTATGGGAAGAAACAAGTGCAGCCTTAAGCAGCAATTTTTTTCAGAAACCATGTGATTGTGACACTTGTACAAAATATACAGACAAGATAACTGGCTCACTGGGCTGCTTGTGCTGCTTTATTCTGGTCATGATTTGGGCACTGCCAAAAGCTCAGTGTTGTTCCTGGCTTTATTGGCATGCAGGGTGTTACTGCACTGCCTTTGGGGACTTTTAGAGGTTTTGGGTTGTAAAATAATCCCCTGTTAAAGTAAGACCTGGCAGATAAAGTTCCCTGAGGCTCTGGCAGCCCAAAACACCTGCCCGTGGAGCATCCTGCCCCAGAAAAGAGGGTTCTGCTAAGACCATGTCTGTGACTGGGCAGAGTTTGCTCAAACTTGTAACTTCTTATGGAAATAGTCAGATCTGATGAGGTGGCATTTTCCAACGCAGGTGTTCAGAAAATCTACGGTTGTCTCTGCCTTGGAAAGGTATCAAAAAAAAAAAAAAAAGCTTAGGAGGCAGTTTGGTGTCTTTTGATAAGACACTTCTACATAAGATCAAAATGTTATGACTCTATTGCTTGTTGATTTCCTGTCGTGTGAAAAGTTAGTTTCTGTGGTGAATGGGAGAAACTCTTACCCATTATCAGTCTTTAAGTTACTCAGCCCTAAGGCTTTGGTAATTTAACTTCATCCCCTTTCAAAGTTGTTTTTTT